>JADDOH010002612.1:0-222462 GCA_016648135.1 Agrypnia vestita | reverse complement strand
TCTTTTGATATGAACAAGGGTTAAGAATTTTTTCATAGAAAATACAAAAGATAGTATTTTATAGAATATATATCCATGTTAAATATATAGATTATTGAAATTGGCAAAAGCTTTAACAATTAATTAAATATTATAAATAACTAGGTGTATCATTTTTACAAAAAAATTACCTTTTAAATTATTTTTTCACGATAGTTTTTAATTAGTTATTCAACTACCTTATATTTATTATTTGTTTTTGATTGCATATTACTTGATTACTTTTATTGATTTTGTTTTTTACAATTTTTACTTTAGGGTAGGTAAGTTTTATCCTGGCGAAAGGATCATTGGCCCTAAAACATGTTGATTTTAAACAAAGTATTTTCTGTTTATAGTAATAATATTTTGCGTATTTCGTGACATTTTTTGTTGGAATATTCCCATATTTGTCGTCAAGTTAGAGGAGCCTATCTCAATAGGAATTCCTCCTGGAATATCTAACGTTTTAAGAATTTTTGTATCACTAGCGTCGCCCATTGTAATATTTTTTTATGTGAAAAGTGTAGACATTCATAACAATTCTATTGAGATTTGTCTCTCATAGATTGGCCTTAGGCCTGAGACTTATCTTGAGAGATTTCTTGCAGACTGAATAAAAATTTATTTAAATTATATCGTTTATCTACACTATCGCAGGCTTATTCAAAAATCGATTATTAATCTTGCTATCTAAAGTAACTGTGGTGGATACAAGCTTTTATGTACAGGAATGTAATAGAGATAAAATATCTGCTATGCAATTGAAGAAATAATGATAAGTATATTTGTAATTGGTTTTATAGCCAGAACGGAGAATTAAAAATTGATATGCTGAGGAGTCATCAATTGTAAAGTTGCCATAATTTGAATGATAATCTTTCTGAAACATGTCACCCTCTATTTTTTTTCAATGGTGATTTTGTATCAATCTATACACAACACTTTACACAACACATTATAAAATGGAATACCCATAAAATATAATTGATTTATCCGGTGTAACCCAGGTAGAAATAAAAAAATAAAAGATAACACTTTGTGTAGGTCCCTTCGTATTAAAAATTTTCACCGATCGGACTCAAAATTTGGGAACTTATTCTTTAGGACTCGGCGGGTAACATACGCAACATATCCCCCCTATTCTTTTACCCTTTACCCTCCCTCCCCCTGATATATTTTCGATACAAATCTATACCGTTCGAATCGAAACTTTGTTTACCCTCACAAATTTATTTTAAACTTAATCCTTAACCCCTGTAACGCCGGGTATGAACAGCTAGTATGAATATAAAGTAGGTACATGTATAAGCAATAAATTATATAAGCAGTGAAATTATCAGATATAAGCATTAAAATATGAGTATAAAAATTAAAAATAATAATTAAAAATATAAAATACAGAGCAGTAATGTGTATAAAATATATGTATTACACATGTATATATGTATATATTAACAGCAGTTAGTAATGAAATAGTATTTTCTCTTTGAGAATAAACGTTATTTTCACTAGACTGTCATTGAAAACATCAACCATATAGCCAAATTCATTACCAGTCTTTAATATTCTGCTAATTACGGCATTTGACTGGTAATTTGTTCTGGAATTTTGGCAATAAAATGTGACAATTTGTCGAGTTCTATGTAAGGACGGGATATTATAATTGATACACGCTAAAAGGTCAGGGCTGTCCAACATATTATTAACAATTTTGTAAAGAAGTACTATATCACAAATTTTTCTTCTATCATTCAAGGTGAGTAAATGCAGTCTCTTCAAAAGGTTATTGTAATCTATGTTTTGTATTGGTGTATGGGGCGAGTGTTGAAGGCAACAGAAATAGTGGACGTCCACGAAAGACCTGGCATGATCAAATACTACAAATATTGGAGGATGGCCCTGTTAAAAGCCTCAACAACCGTAGAGCTTCCACGAGAAGATGTATGAATGTAGCCGAAGCAAGTGGTGTGCAAAATAGAAAAATATGGCATTCTATCCTCTCTGCCTACGGTGGCATGATAGTTAGGTGGTTAGTTACAAGAAGCAAAAAAGCATAATTCTCTTCATTTTTTAAAACATAAATGCGAACACGGAACACGTTTCGCATCCGTATTCTTACTATTTTGAAACTAAACTAAAAGCTTGTGCTATGAAAAAAGGAAATTTGGTGTCTAAGTCAAAACAATTTATTCCTTATTACAACAGTGATACATTTATTGTTGTAATAACCTATCGAGAGGGAGCGAACTATTTTGCATTGATCCAGTTAATTTATTATTCAACTTGGGACAACATATTCCAATATCCTGGATCCATTTTTATTGGTAATCTCGGGAGTTGTTAAACTTACATTAGCTACATCTTTTAAATTTATTTCGCTTAAAACTACTCTATTTTAAGCTTCATCATTATAATTTCATTTTACCAATAATAATAGTAACAAGAAACTTATTTATAAATATGCCAAATTATCCAATTTAAAAAGGGGAATTGAAATGTTTACAAGGTTCACGATAAATACAATTTGTAAATAAGTAACCAAAATGTATTTCTGTTAAATAAATAAATATTTTATTATACTGAATACAAATAAAAATAAGGTACATGTTTGTGTACGAAAAACTAGACAAAATATTGACAAATGAAGAATGAAAATAAATGGAAACAAAGTCAGCTCAAGATACGAGTCACGGATGTTTTGATACCCGAGGACTTGAATCCATTATCCTTCAAAACATTGACAAAGGAAACTGATCCGAAAACCTAGTTGGTGTAATGGTTTATAAAAGTATTCGTATCAATGGAACCTGATTGAAACGACACCATTCTCAGTGGGATTAATCTTTTACTACATTATGCTGATTAATATTTTGGGATTAATCTTTTACTACTAAACTACATCTTTTGCTAATAAATCTTTTGCTTATTCTAAGGTACTCGTACCTTAAAATAAGCAAGATTCTATCCTCTCTTCGATTCAACACCTTCGAGTTAAATTAATTTTCTCCGAATTCAAAAAGTTAGTAATATGATGAGGTAACTAAATCCTTTGTGCTTCTGTCAAAATCAATCAAGGTTTGGGAAGAGAGACCTCTGTAAATACAGTACTGAAAATCTTCTCCGGAAATAAAGACGACTTCAATCCGATCCGTATCAATCTTCTGTAAAATATGATAAATTATTCTCCTCCAGACTCGGCTTATAGTGATTGATTGACAGGTTGTTTGTGGATAACCGCAACGGATATTTATTTATTTATCATCGAGCTGATTTGTTGAGGCGATGTCTATTTAATAGAAAAATCTATATTTGCTCCTGTATTTGTTATTTATGTCGAACATTAGTTTTGATTAATTAAATACAAAATTTCTTTATGAAAACAGTAATATTGGCATAATAAAAGTAACAAGGTAGCAAAATGAGTGATTTTAATATTTAATATGATTTAAAACGTTTTTATTTGCCAAACCCTTTTCACGACGAGGCTTGCTCTACGCGTTGTATTAACAAATGAAGGGATTAGATGAAAAAGCGCCGAGTTTCCATATACAACGT
The DNA here is from genome assembly GCA_016648135.1 of Agrypnia vestita. NCBI lineage: Eukaryota > Metazoa > Arthropoda > Insecta > Trichoptera > Phryganeidae > Agrypnia > Agrypnia vestita. The sequence continues at coordinate 218,886 of JADDOH010002612.1, read as the reverse complement.
TTTATAAATAATTTAAAATCAGACGAAGAATTTAAAATTAATATGCTTTTGATATAATACTTCTAAAACAAATAAAAGTGCTTGTAAAATCAATTATCAATTATGAAATTGACACACTTTTCCAGATAATTATATCCAAATTACCTGCGTTTATGTTTACAATCCTTTCAAATATAATATTATAGGATATTGATATGAAATTTTATAACCTTTTTTCACTTTACTTTTTATGAAATTCAATGGAACCTCTTTATTTTGCAAATGACTAATTCTTGCTTGAATTTCTTCAATTTTTCTCAGTATTTCGAATAGGTGTTCCGATAAGAAAGCCATTAGTTTTTTTCATTTGGTCGGGCCATTAAAATGGAGAGTGTCCTGTTCCTCTCTGGTTTTCCACCGTTCTACCTACCAGCTTCTCCAGATTATCATCTTCTCTAGGGCCGATGTGTCCGACTCTTCTGACCGAATTGTCAGACAGATCATCGACAATCTTTCTAGAATAGATTTGATTCGAATAGAAGACTTTATTTTTCATATTTAATATTCGTGTTCTTCCACATTCTTTTGTACTTTTACCGTACAAGCTGTTTGTGTTTGGCATTCCCATCCTCGACCTGATGATTTAGTTGAACAATTACTATCACTAAAATTCGAACGTTCTAAAAAAATATTGAAAATTAAATTAAATAAAATTTATGACGATATATTTATATGAAAAAGTAGGTATGAAAGTCTGGGTGTTTAAAAGGCTTACAAACTATCATATGGCTGGCTTAAGCGATCACTTTACGTAATGTATCTTTCACCAATCCCAACCATGATTGATCACCACATCTACCAAATTTCGGAAGTTGCATATATGATTTTGCTAAGTGAACGTAACATTATGTAAAATGATCACATAAGCCAGCCATAGATCGTAAGCCCTTTTAACACCCAAAGACTTCGGTACCTGTGTACTTTCCTTTATAATAACATCTTGATCAATGTTGATCCCTCTGAAAAAATTTGAACGCACTCAATATTCAGAAAATTAAATTAAATTTCTGATTTCACTGTGACGAACATTAAAACGAATGAACGCCTTTTTCGTGTCACAACTTTGTAAAAAGTTGGTGGTGGAATTTCCTTAAAAACAAAAGTGGTTATCCTGTACTCGGGGGATGCATCCATCTGCCGGGAAAGTGCAGGGGCGGGCGTGGTCCGGTCGGCCGTGAGAAGTATATCCGCGGCGGAGCCAAACCGCCCCGGGATATTGGAAGCGAATAAGGGACGGAGCGCGGGGATGGAAATCCGTGAGAAGTTATTCCAAGAAAGGAAGAAATTTAAAAGGGCGTACAAATTTACGTGTAAATAAACTCGAGCGGGAGGATGACTACGGGAATAAGGTGCGATATTTGAATATTATATTTATATTTCCGCTCTCATAGAATTCCTATGTGAATTTCCAGCAAATTGGGTTCACGTGTAAGGTGAACCATCGGAGATCTGTGTGAAGCTGATTTCTCTGATAAATTCATTCGGTGGTTTTTATGCTTGGTAAGACTTTTTTTACGCGTTAAAAAAATATTTTTGTCGACGGTCGTGTTTAATAAAACGGATTGTCTGAAAATATTTATTAACACAGCATTACGAATTATATTTTTAACGAAATGGTCGATTAAAACAAGATTTTTTTAATTTTTTTTTTTGTTTTATTGCTTCCAAGCACCTTTTTTTACTTCTTCGTTATTAATATTAATAAAAAGAAAATCCTATAATGATTTTACTAAGACACGTTATAACTTTTTTACACTTTTTTTGTTTTTTAACCGTACCGGATTTAACCTGACACGGTCATCTTTAGACTGGTACATTATTCTCAAGCTTGGGAATTTATACAATTTTTATACAAGGATTAAAATCACATTAGCTCCATTAGTTACTTTAGCAGCACTAGTCACTTAACTCTTCTAAAGATATTAATTTTAATGTTTATCCTTCAATTCCCGATCAAGAGACTATTGACTCCGAAATAGTGATTTTGAAAACATGTTTATTATTCAGTAAATTAATGTATACACATTCCTAATTAAAAAAAAATGTCAACAAAAGAGGATATTTTATACAGAAATACTCGAAATATGGCGATGACAAAAATAAGATCGTTAATGCTAGAAAATAGAAGAATATTCTCGAAAGTTCAAAAACCAGCGTACCGCGTTTATAAGCGGAATCGACATCTGCGCAGATTACGATTGTTTTGACATTTCTATCTGCGCGATATCAGCTGCGGGACTTCGGCCGGGGTAATGGAAGCGACAGATATTAAGCGAAATAATCGAGCGAACTACCTATCTGGCGTTGTAAATAAGTACAACTTCTACGTGCGAGAATGGGTGGAATGTTCTAGTAACAAATACTATAAATAAAGTGTTACTCAGTGATAAGAAAATATTTATAGACAAATTACAAACTGAGAAATAATGTGAATTTAGTAGCTTGTTGGTCTTGTGGTTAAGACTCTCGCCTCGTAATCCAAAGGTCGCGGGTTCAAATCTACTCCAGACCATCAAGTTAGTCCTATTTTCATAGCACAAGCGTTTAGCTTAGTTTGAAAATAGTAAGAATATTGATGTGACACGTATTCCGTGTTCGCATCTCTATTTAAAAAAATAAATTATAACGTATTAACTTCATTCGGGATAGTGGCTTTGTCAATCTAATAAAATATTAGGTCCTTACATATGAAATTGGCATTTAGCCGTACTGGCAAATTTGATCTCAAATATCTTCTCTTTGGTTAGGGATTCCAAATCCAAATTTATACAGCTATTTACTCATGTATTTGTGTTTTGAAAATTATAATTCATTTGTTTTTTCCTCAATTGTTTTTTTCTTTGCGTCACTCAGTTTACAAAATGAAAAACTTGAAATATCGCGTTATTTACGAGTACGAGTTCCACCGTGGCACCAGTGCTGCAGAAACGGCTTGAAGGATTAATGATGTGTATGGCGACGGTGCCGCAAAAGAAAACACAGTGCGTTTTTGGTTCCAACGTTTTCGTTCTGGAAATTTCAACCTGCAGAACAAGCCCCGTGGACGGCCGGAGACCAAAGTTGATAATGAAGATTGTACACATGTACATGCTATTGTGGAAGCGGATCCATCGCAAACCACATCCGAGTTAGCTGCAGGCTGCGGTGTTAGTGATAAAACTGTTTTAATCCACTTGAAGCAAATTGGTAAGGTGAAAAAGCTTGAAAGGTGGGTACCTCACGAATTGAGTGAGGCAAATCAACAAACGCGCGTTGACTGCTGCGTTGCATTACTCAACCGGCACAATAATGAAGGGATTTTAAATCAAATCATTACCTGTGATGAAAAGTGGATCCTGTACGATAATCGGAAGCGCTCATCGCAATGGCTGAACCCTGCCGAACCAGCCAAATCATGCTCCAAGCGAAAATTGACTCCAAAAAAGTTACTTGTGAGCGTTTGGTGGACTAGTGCTGGTGTCGTTCACTACAGCTTTCTTAAATCTGGCCAGACGATTACGGCAGATGTCTATTATCAGCAACTGCAAACTATGATGGAAAAGCTAGCTGCTAAACAACCGAGGCTGGTTAAACGTTCTAGGCCACTGCTGCTTCATGATAACGCTAGACCACACACTGCACAACAGACGGCTACCAAATTAGAGGAGCTTCAATTGGAATGTCTAAGACATCCACCGTACTCTCCGGACCTTGCCCCAACAGATTACCATTTTTTTCGGAATTTGAATAACTTCTTGCAAAGGAAAAAATTCAACTCCGATGGGGCAGTCCAAACCTTTCAAACCTTCCAAACCAACCCAAACCTCGCCTTCAAAGATTTTATTGATTCCCGTCCGAATGGTTTTTTTAGTAAAGGGATCGATGAACTACCTATGAGATGGCAAAAGTACATAGATAGCAATGGTACATACTTTGATTAAATAAATATATTATATAAAAAAAAATCGGCTTTATGTTCCTCCCATACTAAACGCCAATTTCATATGTAAGGACCTAATATTTAATCACTAATTAATAAATCGCTATTTCATTTCCAATGTTTTTATTTGCCTCCCGCAGTCACGACTCGTGGAAATATTTATCATTTTATTTTATATAATATTGTGTTACATTTTGGAAGAAATAATTTATTAACAAATCTGTGGTTTTTTCGCTTGCAAACACTTTTTGCAGATTTAGTAAAAATATTTTCGATGCCTCTCGCGTTGAATAAAGCGCGTTGCACAAAAATGATTTTATTTTGTTTTAGATAGGTTCCTACACAGTACTTTGAACGAATTAATCGATCGTTGGTAACTCAATTTTAATGTGTTACGCTACGATATAAAATAATCTCCATGGAAGCATTTTCAAGAGAGAGAACACAATAATGCCGAAACTAACAGTTATCTTTGTTTTGTAGCAAAAATAATCATTGTTCGGAAAAATGATTTTGAAAATTCTTAACGAAATTAGGTATTTTTATTATTGTTTATAAGTTGTTTCAGACGGTACACAAACATTTATATTTCATAACTTCACGAATCAAAATAAAATGGAAAACTGATTTATTTTTATTACGGAATACTAGGGATATTAACAAATTTTTGCACTTTTAAATAATCACTGGACAAATTCTTTAATATTCGACCTTTGTGATTTGCACGGCAGTATAGCTTGAAAAATTTTCATTGATTTTAAAAATCAAGAACATTTTTAAAGATCTCCATGTTTGAGAATTTACATTGGCGACTACACTAGAGGGCAGGACCACTACCGGGTTGTATCCTGGGTCCCACGTCAGATTCCCGTTGAGTTCTCGATACATTGATGTGATTTTATCAAGCCTGTGTGTTTTTGTGTTGTGTTTTGCTACAGCAATTGAGCTTCTTGGTGTGTTTAAAACGTTATCGTTAAAAAAAGGTCTGCAGGCACTAATTTACAGAAAAACATTTTTTATTTTTATTTATTTGGTTATTTACATAAATTAATATAATTTAACATTTAAAATAAGGAAACAATTTATTCTACTATCTCTATGAGAATCAGAGACTCGTGTATAGAAAAGGGGTAAAGGTATTGGAGGTGTATAGTAATAATCTCAGTAGTACAAAATAGAATTGAATGCATTACAATGATTTATGGTAGTGGTTTTTACTAATGATTTCAATGTAACAGACTGTTGTCATACCAAATGAAGATTAAAAAAAAACATGTGTTTGGAACTTATTAATATGTACTTTAAGCGAATTAAATTTCTGTGCTTTCCCCACCCCTTTCCTCTTCATGCCGCTATTGCTTATCAGTTAATTGATGACCTTGAGAGGAAAAGGATTTATAGGCTGTTATATTTATACATTGGAGACTCGTAGGCACGAATTCAGAGTATTTCAATATAAATCGTTCTCCTGGTCACGGTAAGCACTGTGATGATTCAGTAGCTAGTGGGTCCTCGTCAAATGACGGTATTTCTAGAGATGCTTTCTATTATATGAAAACATATTATACAGACGTAAAATAGTTGACGCGAGTTTAATTTATTATTATATATTCATTTCGATCTCCTGGTCGCGGCTACCAACTGTGATGATCCAGCTAAATAGAGGGGTCTTCCTAACGTATTAACGATGAATTTTGTATTAATAATTTATTTAAAAGGCCGTTGCTTAATCGCCGCGAGTTGATATTTAATTTTAGCTATTATGTTCAATTAATTTGCCAACTCCTGGCCGCGGCTAACAATGTGATGAATCCTATGGGGTGACCCGTCAAAAATACGTCGTGGAAAATAATATTAAATAATATAAATTTCATTGCAATGAATAAGGTCATTTGCCGTATGATGTTAGCGAAAATAGTTGTATGGCGCGGGTGGCAACGGCTGAGGTCGACAGATACGCTGTAACTATAAAAGGATCGCGGAATAAAATATTATACCTTCTTGAAATATTATAAATAATGTATTCTATACAATATTAATACTCTGCCTGTGCTAACTATACATTTAACTAAAATATATATTATTAACTGGAAATAATTATTCTGTGAAAATTGCCCTTTTGAATGCAATATTAACTAAAAATATTTCTAACATCTTGGGTTCGCATACTATATTGATAATACCTAATGCCCTTTGCATTTACTAAGTATATTACCTAAATAGCCACAGCTATACCATCCTGTCCGTCAGGGACGAAACATAAAACACAGTTATATTCCTAAAAGTGCTACCTCTTACGCGACAAAAATACCTATTGCAGTCGGGCTATGAATATGAACTATTTCCGCCTCATAATGGCGCCTGGAACCAATACTAAAAACCTCACTAGAAATAATAAATGCGACTAAATCTCGATAAATACAATATATACTATTCGTAATACGTCGTTGAATTGGCACATGAATCGTCTAATGGATGAAGGACCCCGTTGTGTATCGTAATAACTTCAAATTCTTTTATAGGAGCAGTGTGGAAACAATTGCATAATATTACGTAATAAAAACATCTAACGAACCTAATAATCGATACATTTATGTTACAATAAAATACATACACTAGAAAGAATTCGTGTATTAGAAATAAAACATTTTCGATTTGAGACAAACCAGTAAAATCGTTCGAACGGCGCAAAGGGAAAAATTCACACATATTAAATAACACTGAAATTAATAATTATAAACACTTTGTATTAGCAAATTCTTACCTTGAATGGTTTCGTTCTAGACGTGCATGAACCTGTTCATATTAATTCCATGGAAAATAATACATATATTTTCTATCTACGAAATAATACATTTTTGAAGCGAAACTTCTTTATAAATAAGTAGATAAGGTCTCGGGGATGGTTTGTTCGAAAGGATTCTACAACAGCCCGTGAGTTTATATGAAATAATAGTTTCTTTGAATGCTAAGTTTTGGTTTTTTAAACCCTCAGCATCTCTGCTGAGAGGGGTTGAGGCTCCGCGCCCGCCTAAACCCGGTGACCAACTTCCTAAGTGACTAAATGGCCCCCCTTGTTCCTCCGGAACTTACTGCATCCCGAGACTCCATCTCTTCTTTACGAGATGTGATCCTGTGACGCCCTTCTTTTAGGCTTATAATTGAGAAGGCCGTACTCTTTTGGTACGAGTTTCTGATGATGTGTGTTGTCTTGAGGCGCCCTTCTTTTAGGCCGGTGTTTGAAGAATCATGTACTCTTTTGGTACGAATTGATGACGACATTAGCCTCCTTTGCGGGCATAGTCAGCGATGTTACAAATTATTGTGCAATCTCATTATGCCTTTTCAGAATGGCGTCCCACGATTCTGCATCTTGCAACATTTACTTTGGTCAAATATTAGAGTGTTAGTAACATATTTATAATATCCCAGCTATTCCATATGAGTGAATGATTTTTATACTGATTCTGGCCCTGTCTTTCTTACAGAGGACGAAATAGAAGTTAACGTTTTCTATCAAGGTTTTACAGCATTCAAGCATGGAAATCCTTCCAAAGTCAGAGAATTCACGACGTTGGTTCACGCTGTTTTTGAGCAGGATGAGGCGCGAAGGTCGAGTCTAGTGGCCACTCCGATCAACAAGGGAGGTCCCGCTTTTAAGAGTACCTCACAGGGGCTTGCGCGGATTCCAGGCTTATGACACGAGCGTCATCCACAACCTCACCTAGCTCAACGTTCATAAACCAGAAAACTCCAATTTCAGTTAGATCTCCCCATTCTGTCCTTTACTCGTCGTTCTGAAGCTACTTGTTAAGCCGGATATACCGAGAGGTACTCAAACCATAAAGACTTAGCTGAAGACCGGATTGCGCAATACTTATGCAACACAATTATTATAAGGCTACTAAGCGTTTCTTATAGAATTACGTGTATTCAATTATTAGTAAAAATAGTTTGAAAATCCCCATACTTTAAAATATATTCGTTCGGAAGAATTTCTCGTACGATTTGGATTGATATCTGGTTATGCAATACATAACGCGTCGACAATTATTATGAATCTATTAAGCACTGCTTATAGAGCTCCGTAAAATCAATTGTTAATACAAATGGTATGAAAATCCCCATGCATCAAAATATATTCGTTTGGGAGATATTCCCGTACGAATTGAGCCAAGATCACACAAGAAATCGTGATATTAATTATACATTATTGCTCCGATTTTAAATCTTCCCAAAATAAATACATTTCAATAGTGAAAATAATTAATCGATAGATAATATAAATGTGTTCCTTAGCTGTTATACAGTGGCGGTATGATCCTCTCTTGGTACGATGAATGGTAGATTCCTCCATACGTCCGGGCAGCAACTCCGTCCGCAAATGATGTTCTGGAACTCAGGGCTCCGTCGGTAGTCTGTCGGGCAGCGCTCCCGCTCGCAAGTCTGGTCTCGAACTGAAGGGGCTGAGTATATCGTGTTCGCTCCTTTTATAGTAACGATTTCACCATACCTCCGAAATCCACGCTAGTGCAGTGACTCATCCTATGCGAGATGACCTCACCGCCGGCGCTCGCCATTGGCCGGATTCAGTCATCAGGACGGTCGCCTCCGGCTCAACCCGTCGAAGGCAAAGCGCGCCTGTGATAGGTCCGTTTCATTAAAATAACAGTAAAGCACCCGCTACACGCGAGACTTGCCGTTCCGATTCATAAATAATAAAGGCTCGTTCGCACCTACTCACAAGGTCGAGTCTATTAGGATTGGCAAACGATATTAATTTAACACAGAATTATATCTATGGTATAATAAAGATCTAAGAAATATTACTTGTATAGCTGCATATTCAATATTTTGTTAGCCTCTTGTAATACATAGAATGTTAAGAAAAAATATATCAGGCTTTTACTTTTAAACGATTCCAAACAGAAGAAATATATTTTTGATGTCCATACTTGACTTTTTTGAATATTATTATTTTAAGATTTTCTAAATTTATTAAATTTATCTCTATGTCGATCATCACAAGATGCGTACACGGAATACGTGTCACATCAATATTTTTGCTATTTTCAAACTAAGCTAAACGCTTGTGCTATGAAAATAGGACTAACTTGTTGGTTTGGAGTCAGATTCGAACTACTCTGATTTATAATCTGATTCTCAGTGCCTTAAACTGTCCATATACGCACTAATTCTGAAAGAACTGGTTTTGAAGTTACAAACAAACCTTAAAAAATAAACACATAATGAAAAAATTATGTGAATGCATTATATAATAAATAATTATTAAAAATATATTAAAGTATTTTGAATATCTTCTTTTATTTGATATCACTCGTAAAATAGTAGAATTGTCAAATATTTTAACAGTGAAACTCATTTCTCAAAAACGATGAGTTGTATTTGATATTTTCTTCCGGAAGCACCCAATACGATTTCTTGGGACGTACAGATCTTTTCTTACGTATCAAGAAATCTGAAGGCCGACAGATCTGTTATAAGTAAACAATAAAGTTACGAAAATTTCAGTAAATGAATATGTGTATTTGGCACAATTTTATTTTATTTTGCTACTAATAGTACAAATGTACTTACATTATCTTTATCATCATCAACTTCTACTTGAGAGGGTGTTTCCATCTCTTCTGAATTTCTCCGTTTTGATAGTTGACCAGTCATTGCCCTAATTGTCTTCAAACAATATTTTTTGTTGTTTTTTCCAGCTTAGGTTTTCGATACATTTTGGTGTTGGCTCCAAGCCTATGCGTAGGAATAGCGATATCCGAAGGTCTTTTTATATCGATATATAATATATTTTATCGATATATATATATTTAATATCATTTGGTCTTATAGGCCGGCGCCACATTGCGCGTATCTTCCGCTGCGTCTTTTCCGTCGCATCAAATCGGCAAATCAAATGGATCGACCGATCATCCGAGTAGTGTGTTTGAAAAGCGCAAATTGTACGGAAAGAAATGTAGCGGCATTCCGTGACCAAAGAGACGTGATGGAAAATCCGCGTAGTATGGCGCCGGCTAGTGTTACTCCTGCGACTCTCCTATGGAAACTCATTTTTCTTAGACAGCCACTCCGTAATGTTCCATATTTGGTGATCAGATATAAAAGTAGGCTTTTAACTTAGATTTTAACATTCAGTTTGGTTTTCCCAATTTAATCTGCCCAAATATTCAATAATAAATGTATGCAAATTAATACTTTTGCATGAATTAATTTTTATTTTCATAGAATTCTGTGTTTCTGAGAACATTGAAGAATAAAAAATTATTATGGAAAAAACCATCGAAATAAAATTCTAGTGTAACAGAATATTATAAAATATTAAAATTTGAATAATATGATAATAATTGCGGTAGGAATATTAAGAGATTACGAAAATGTCATGCCTCCATGTTCTAAACTGCACGCTCCTGCTGGATATTACTATTTTTTTATATAATTTTTTTATACTTATATTTCTGTAAAATGCTATTTTCACATTTAAAATGCTTTTTTTATTTATTGGTGATTTATGCTACTTATTTTACATTATACTGATTATTTCATTATAACATATTAAACGCACGTAATGAGCATTTATAATAGATTTGAAGACCACATTCTTATAATCACATATTTTCTTTAAAAGCTTTTGAATTAATAGTATCACTTCTTTGTAAAATATAAAATGAAATAAAATAAAAGAATTGTAAAATTATGATTTTTATTTTGAGAAAACAGGCGCCATCTTGGAGGTCTGGAACAGCATTTCGTTTGATTTCTGGTACCGAGGTGTCTACCTATGTTCCGCTGCATTTCCGTCTACGGTTGGTGTAAGACGGGAGGGGGTAGCTCCGGGGTGAGATCGGGGAGGAAATTGAGATGGGGGTGGTAAAGCGATTTCAAAGTCCCAGCCAAAAAGGAGCGCCTATGGGAATTATTTCCCCGTCTGCCTTTCTGTTGATGCAATAAGAACCGCAAACATTCCCAAATGCCAATGCTTACAACAGCTTGTCTCGTGTCATTATCTATTTAATATTTTATAACTATCGTTAATATTTTTAAATGCATTGCATGATATTAAATACCGCATTCATTGATTAGGTATATGACTTTATATGATTGTGATTATTTTTATATAGGAAAAAAGTGTAGAAATTTTGAAATTAGAGTTAAGAAAAGAATTAAGAGTTAAAAAACAGTTAAGAGTTAAGAAGATAGTAATAATTATTCTGAATTTTCTAACCATCTTTTGGCTATGAATCATTATTTTGATATTAATTAATTATTGGGTTTACAAATTTTACATACAAATTATACAGAATCACAGTTTGATAAATTAGAAATTTTGGAAATAAGAAAAAGTGTTAATAGTAAATTGAATATTATAAATAATCAGGTCCTTTTTACGAATAGTTATCTTTTAAATTTATTTTCATGTTAAGCAGGTACTTTATTATTATTTATTTTCCATATATAACTTTTTTAATATTTTACTTATAATAAATCAAGTAAATCACGTACAGCTTTCTAATTGTAATTGTATCACTTCTATAAAAATAGTTAATAATTAAATCATATATTTTAATTGAGCGTTGTTTCATTGACAGAGTATTCAAATCCATAATCATAAATATTTAAAGCCCTGCATCGTCTCCATTACTAAACTAATGAATGTTGTAAATGTAATACTAATGCTAATCCATCCTTCTCTCCCCGTTCCCTTACATCTTATTGTTTGGCCATATTGTTTTTATTTTTATTGTTAGTTCTAATATCGCAATTATTACTCACATAGTGGATCAAAACTGAAAACAAAAATGAAATTGTTTTAAAATCACGTGCTTGTTTTAATCGGTTTACAAAATGTTTAAAAATATCAATTCAAATTTATTATAAAAATTAAATAAAGCGGACCACCCCAATACGGTTTTTACTTTTTTTCTGTTGAAAGGTCTTATTGATTTGGGGCAGCGACAGGTCAATAATGTTCGACCCCACTCATGTGAAAACACTGCGACCAAATTTTACGAAGTTTTTGAATGTTCCCTACCCAACATAATTCTTTGGAAAGAAAAAATACTTTCAAGCATGTCTACCTGTAATATACTAGCTTGGTAAAATATACTAAAGCGGTGTGTCCTTGTGGTTACTTTTTCCGCTAGGGAAATAAAGGTACAATGATTCTTTTTGAACTCAGTGAACATTCTTTGATTGTTTTTTTATCCTATTTGCTGTTTTCTTAATTCATTTAAAATTTAATTTTTCTCACTATTCAACAAAAAATTTACAATTCTTAATTGAATAAAATTATTTATTATTTTTGCCGTTCCAGATCAAGTTGCACTTATTTTTTCTCGCAATATCATGTCAAAGAAATTTAAAAATTGTTTCATATGCAAGTATTTTTAGTTTGTATTTAAAACAATGCTGTTTCTGATCGCCAGGCCTGCGCAAGCCATCCCCTCTCTAGTTTTGATTATGTCAACCCATTTATTCATATAATCCTTTCTCAAATCCCTATATATCTATTTCCTTTTCTTGTTTTACCAGTTGCCATTTTGTCTCTCCCAACTCCTCTATATTATGGCGATTTTATTTGATGAACTAAATGTGAGCGAGTCATTCATAATATAATGTAGCATGCGGATTTTTCATTCCGATAAGTTAATTCCAATATAATTATTTCGTTGTCTGTCCATCCGTCTTTCTGCCTGTCCATCCGTCCTTCTGTCTGTCCGTCGTAACTTCTTTGGAGTAATTTATTTCTTTTTATTCTTATTTATAGTAATTTATTTTTCCTTTTATTTACATTTTTTCTTTTTTATATAAAAAATAAATACTCATTCCTTAGAAACCGACATGTAAAAGTATTGACGAGTTATAGCTAGTTGTTAAATAACTATCGTTTTTATATAAGAAAAATTGTCATACTGCTGCAAATTTTACAAAAAACTATATTTAACGAATCGGATATGCTAAACTTTAGAATTTACAATCTTAAGAAGCCAGATATAATGCCAGCACTTTTTTTCAAACAGTCTCCAAAAATAATAGTTTAGTATATTCTTTAATAAATGCCAAGAAAAAAAAATTTAACGCCCTCTTGCATAAGATCACCAAATATCTTTAAAATTACAGGGCTCCCCCCAGGGTGGTGTATCCCCTTAATGTTTTCTTCTATTCTTCTACATCCGTACCATCTATTGAATAGTGAACATTATCAACCTTTTGCCTAGTGACTCTATCCAGAGTGTTTTGTGTCTACTTACTTGAAGGTCGTGGAATCATGCATAGCAATATATTGGCTAATCATTCATTGTCTTAATAGCAACACTACCAATTCAAATCCATTGTAACTCTGAGTGATATTTTTGAGTTATATTTCTGATATGGGTAGCTTTATAAAAGTTGAATGGCGTACACCTTGCTGTGTACGCGCCAGTTTATCATAAAGAGAGTGCTCATTCTTTTAATAGCGGCGCCACCTCTGCAGTTCCTCAATACACCGCACTTTGGATCGAGTTCATCGGTGTATATCTTTGTTTCGTACACAGTTACGTAGGCTAACGACAAGTATGGACCGTTCCATTTTGAGTCACTCGAAGCGTATTTGCAGATCATTAGTTAGGGTTTAAGATTCGATTTCGTAAGTTATCACCGGCAGAGCGAAATCCCCCTAAAACATTCCTGCATACAATATGCAAATACCACGAATCGAAAATATACAAAAAAAAATCAAATACATGTCGTTTCGGCTCAAATTAAACTTAACTCGAGAGTAATATATTGAAATATGCGATAGCAGACTTAATTTTCTTGCTAAAGATATCCTAAGGCTCAATAGATTATCCAGAATTATTATCAAAGCTCTTGATCAATGTTCCTCCTAAAGTTATAAGAACCAACCCTCTTCTTTTTACTCTCCTTGTTTCTACTTACTACAGGCAGAATTCATACTTGTACCGAACTTGCAACAAATTTTCACTCACAAAAAAGTATAATTTAGACTTATTGCAAAATAACCCCACTCATGTGCGACACTTGCTTTCCGATCAATTTTTCAAATAAAATATGTGTTATTATTTTCCACTAAATCAATTTTATTATATAGTTTCATCAGTAAACTATATCATATATTTGTACACCACGCAAACACGATATTTTTTCACTACCAGTGAAAACCTTTAATTGGCTTTATTATGTTTTACATTCTTTGTATTTACTTAATTATTGTTAGGTGTTTGTTTTACGAGTAATTAAAAAATAAAACATCCAACACTGAGGGTTTCTGAAATCAGTAATCGAACTTTTGAAAACTAAGAATAACTTTCTAAAGGCTGACTGTTTTATGCGGCAAATGATTTCAAATATATGACTAAGATAAAATATATTATTTCTTAATCTCATTGAAAGCTATGGTATCGATATTATTTTTATCATGAATCTGATACAATTTTTATTAATTTTAAGAAATCGTTCTTTTGTTACACTGGAAAAGAGTCTCAAAAGTTAAAAAGTTAATATAATTTAATGATTTGGCAATCACATCGAGACGCAATGTTTTAATTTGAACACAATACACAATATTAAAGTTCGATCCAGTCGTACGAGATTTAGTATAGCTACGGTTATTTGGGACTTACACGTAGTAAATGCAAAGACAGCGTTAGACATTATCATCAAGGTAGCAATCGAATCTGAATTGTTGAAATGCCCCAATTAATATCGTATTCATATTCAAAATCTCTATAGGCAATACTCAGGAACAATATAGTATAGTCTCAGTAATTAGGTTATACAAAACATATTTCATACGAAGAGATCGCATAAAGATTATTCTCTAGTAAAATATATTTTATATTACACTCATTCAGCATCAGTAATTAATTAAATTTTCGGTAGGGACCACTATCTAGCTGGGTCATTCAGGTCGGGCGGTGAGCTCCTTTCTAACGCCTACCGTCGGTACTTCACGCACGCTGGAAATTATTATCTTTAAGTTCGTATAGGAAAATGACTAGTTTAACTACGTACTAAATGAAATATGATGATACGAGAATTAACTTCGCGAAATTTATGCTACTTCATATCGGTTATTTAATAGGACCCACACTACGTCTTACAACGTTAGCCGCAGCCAAAAGATTTAACCATGGAACTATAGAATGCTAGATTCTGTTTTGCGATAGATATGTACGACTTCAAATATGTTTTTGGTACTAACCATCTCTTACTTGTTAGGACCCCGCTATACATCTAGCAGGGCCATACATCACTCTGGTGCCGGACCAGGAGATATATTGGATTTCTATATTTAACAAAAGCACACTATTTGATAACGGCCCTATCTAGCTGGGTCATCACATTGTTAGCCGCGACCAGGAGATAGAAATGAGATATATAATAATAAATTCAACTCGCGTCAATTTTCCTACGACATTTTATAGTATTATTCTTAATACTGAATTCATCTTTTGAACATTTAGAAATATTTAGATTATTTAACAAGACCCCGGCTACTATCTAGTAGGGTCATTACAAGTTATTAACCATATCTGATGATGAGAAGAACTGCTTCTTTTGAAACTAGTAGTAATTAATACCTCAAATCTTTTTAAAAAAATTATCTTAACTTATTCTTATGAAAATATAATTTAAATAACGGACCTAATGACACTATGAAAAAAAATATCTGGACTATATAAAATAACATAACATAACTCGTTCAATGCTTCACCAAAAAAATAAAAATAGACCTATTAAACATTCCTGTTCAATCAATGTGATTTCCAACCATATTTCATGAGTTTTACAATACCAATCTAGGTTATTTATCTCTCCCACTTAGAGTAGTAATTAATTTCTTCAAAAAAATCTAATATATTATTGTTGACCTGATTATATTCTCCGTGAGTTAAAATCACGTTAAGAGAAACATTTTAAGAATTTTTTTCTCTTTTCTTCTAATATAGGAGTTTTTGTACTTGAAAAAAACAAATCTTAGGCATTTACATAGGTGTATGCATTTACATGTGAACAAAAATTTGCTTCACGTATGACATATTAAACAAAAATATATATATCCCAATTATAATCATTCCGTTGTCTGTCCGTCCGTCCGTCCCTCTGTCTACCCCCGTAGCTTCGTGTAACGTCCGTAATTTCGAATTCACGGTGTAGTGGTAGGATATCCTAGATATCAGGAAAAAAAACATAAACAATCTCTTTATTACAATTTTTTTTACATTCCATCGTGTTTTACTGGCGAATATTTGGAGTGATCGGGCGTAACCGGGTCAGCGAAACTAGAAGCAGCGCAGCGTCCCGCTGGAAACGGGTCAACTGACGGAGTTATTTTTTATTCGCCGCCGTCCGTATCGGGATTTCGGCTGGCTCCACAAAGCATTATAATTCTGCAATGGAAAATTGAAATGTCAGCTCCAACCCTATTATATATTTATACCAGCGGCGACGCCATTGTTCGCAAAGGCAGCTTTGGAGTCGAAAGATATTGACTTCATAATTAATTGTAATTTGTGATAGTTAGTTCATTGTAATTAGTTGTATTACTTGTTTGGATTTATGTGTAGAATTTTACAGACCCATCACTGATATGATCAATTGTTGATCGAAGTCTACCAAACTATTACTCTGTTCTAATACCAACATTACTTAAAAAATATATAACACGTTCACGATTTTCTTAGCCTTTTCGAATTGATCTAATTTTTCTAACTTGTAAAATGTATCATATCTGACTAAATATAAGTTTTTTTTTGTATAATTACATTATAAACACATAAACGTGTCTACAATGAGCCCTGCGAAAATAAAATAAAATAAGTCGGCGTATTAGGTTTTTGTAGGTTCAGATTTTTGTAAGCCATTTTCTGAGTTCCATGTTTTCGGGTTGGAAGCTTTCAGTAGAACTTCGCTCAATTTAGATATTTTGTTTACTAGTATTGTGGACTAGCTCCATTACAACCTGTTTTTAAATGATGTTTAAAATATTCATACATACTAAGAGTAGATACTAATTCCTGGATAGTAAAATTTGCGGATATAATAATCAAAATCTAGAGGACCGCAATGTGATCACAGTACTGTACTTTATACTAGCTTATAAGTGTGACATTAACGGCGCTCGACAGCCGAAAGACAAATACTAAATGTTATGTCATGAGTCAATTTTATATTTTCACGGCAACAATACAATCTAAGTCTGGGGCTTGAAACTAACCGCACTGCATAAGTGTGAAACCATCCTATCCTCAGAGAGTGCTTCCAATATTGCTCGATTCTGAATTCACATGTCTTGCAAGTCTTGATTATGCAGATAGGAGCTCTCTTTCGGTTTCCTGGAAGATCGGTCCCCTGAAGATATCACTATATTTACTGTGAGATCATCGTCCCAGCTATGTGATCATCGTCCACTTTTGACAATGTTTAGTGGCACGACTCAAGAAAAAATTACATTGATTTTATTCAATGGCTGAAATTATAAATTTTATTCAAAAATATTTAGAGCAAAGTAAGCAACATTCACATATCTTCTCTCGCGTTTTTTTATCACATTTTTGTATAGAATAATATCAAATTAACATTATTCATCAGGTTCCAAATATTTAAAATACGGATATCATTTTAAAGTGACACAAATTAAATTATTAATCAATTAAAAAGTTACCAAATCTACGATGTTTTAAAAATGAAGAAAATTGCTCCACTTTGTGGGCCTTATGCGACTGTATAGACTCATGTGATGTCCCTTTTTTCAATAATATTATAGAATAAACGATTATCTTTAATTGATTTAAATTATTGCAATATCTGTTGTCAGTTTATTTACTTACAATATATGTTCTAGAAAACATTGTATTTTTTTGTGTTGTTTTGTTTATTCTTTTAAGATAGTTGACAACTTTTTAACTTCAATAATCAAAATAGTAGATAGTATTATTTAAAAATAAAAACAAAAAAATAAAATCTTGATTCACATTCCTGATTTCAGCTATTAAATCAAGACGCAACGTATGTAAAACACAATACGCAGTGCAAGATATCGAACTTTAAACTAGCCAATATTAAAAAACGGAAATTTCTTAGGTATTTTATTAAAATCTTTATTTTTTATTTTAATTAATTATTCATTTACGAAATCTTCCTCTTTGTGATTATATTGATATATATATCTGCTCAAATATTACTTTAGTTAAAGTGTATAACCGAAAAACGAAAATTATTATTTTTGAATTCATAGCACTTTTGTGGTGCGGAGCCGTAAATAATATTCATCGTTAATGGATTTCAGATGCTAAAATGCAACCCGCGAAAGCTGAAAAATACCTTTCTGCTCACCTCAGCTGTGACGGCATGATACCAGCACAATGGAGTTTAACATGCATGTGCGGAATGGAATAAAAAGGTTTTGGTAACGTTAGTAATAATAGAACCTCCCGCGTTTTGCCAAAATCTAACCGGGTACAAAATCACGATTTCAGCCACAAAAACATAACTCATATTCTTGCATTTCGATTTTTTATCGTACAAGAAGATACACAGTTTTTAGAAGTTAATTAATGTTTTAACATAAGATATATGTTTTATCGGAGACAGTTTTTTTCTCGGGTACAGTACAACAAAAAACTAGTGGTCCTTGAAATAACGCGTTAGAATATTTTTAGAAACATTGTATAAAAATACACCAGAGCACCGGTTGTAATATACCAAAAAGCTATTATGGATGTACCAGCCGTACACCCGTGAAAATTCACAGGACATAATTAAATTAATATTACTACAAATGGTACCCACCGCTTACCCAGGACCGTTTTATGTACAAAATAAATTTAAAAGATAGGAGCCTACACATTCACACTAGTGATGGGTCCGCTCTGTACGCACGTTTTGAAGTGTAGTGCACACTACAAACTACAAACACCAAAGTTATTGAAAGTATAAACTTCAAATAGTACACTTCATTTCAAAGCGAACACTACAAAGTACATACACTTCAAAGTTATCGATTATTATTATGAGAAACATACTTTAAATAGTGCATTTTTTACGTGAAATTTTTGGGAAGTTGATGTAGATATATGAAGAAATCTCTGGAAACTGTAACAACCCCCCCCCCATGGTTTGAAAATTTTTTGAATGAAGAAATCTGGCTGGCGACCTTTTTTTTTTTAGGTCGAGTTACTTTGGAGAAAATATCGTCATTTATCTTAAATATTTTTCTCGTTGGCGTTTTTATTTGGGAAAAAAATATTTACTTCACCAGTACTACAATTTTGTAGTACAATTACTTCATTTCATTACTTCACTTCATTAATATTACAATTACTTCATTACTTCACTTCATTTCGTAGTACTACAATTACTTCACTTCAAGTAGTTTTTACTACAATTGTAGTGTACACTTTGTAGTCTTCAAACTGGTGAATGTGTGTGTGTGTTGTAGTCTTCATTTTGAAATCTAGTTTTTCCCTTCGCTAGTACAGACCCCCTTAGGATTCTCCAACGGGACACCCACACCAAATTAATATTATTGTCAAGACCGTGTAGTTTGGTGGCGTGACCCTTGCATGAGCCGCGTGTGGATTGACGTGTCACACTCGGCTGCCCGCGTCTCATTAACGGCTAGTCAGTGTTGTTGTAATTCAGCTGCGTTACTATGTATGTGTATTACTTTTATATTAAAATAATATGTTATTTTACTTTTTTTATATATTTTGGGTACTATTTTCTTTTGATAACAACGACGTGGGTCGCTTTGAGAAGGACAGCGAAAGGTTTTTGTTTCAGCAGTGGCAGCAGTTTGTCTCGCACTGGTTTATGCGACCGATGCGAGTCGGAACCCGTCTTGTGTTAAAAATGTCAATCATCCGACGAATGACTAGGACCAATAACTCATAAATTCTAGCAAGTTACGGACGAACGTTGTACATATAAAGGAAGAAAAAATTTGTATAAAAAATATATATATTCCTTGAATCAGTCAGATATCTCTCATAGTGGAAATATAAATGGGTCCGACGTTTTTCGGATTTATTCTATGCAGTAATGGTTCAGTACATGTTTTTCTCTTTATTATTGTTACGAGATTTTAAAACAATAAGAATGCACATAATCGAAATCTTCCAAACAATCTAGATGATTTTAGAAAGAACTGGAATATGCGAAATTATGCCAAAAGAGAAAATTTATTTTAAAATCATGTTGATTTTATTTTAAATGCATTAAAATTAGTTCAAATTGCTATCAAATATATTTCGAGAAAATAAAACCTTTTTAAAGGTTTTCACGACGCGAACCTTTTATTTCGTTTTAAACTATTTTGTTTTACAATGGCGTTTGTTAAAAATTCTTCTCCTTTAATTTTGGACAAAAAAAATAAATTGAAAAACACTAAAAAAATAAAGAAGGAAACTATTTCGTTTTAAGTCCAGTGCCAGAAATAATTGTTATATCAAACTGTAGCTGTAAAATAAGGACACCAAATATAGAATATTCAATCGCTCGACCTCAAAGTGGTTGTCCTGATTATTTGAATGTGCAAGGTAGGCAATGTATAATTAAAGGATTAGATCTGTGTCATCAGAGTGATCGCGCTGACTTAATCGTGTTTGTATTATATTTGATCTAATTTAGTTGAAATATTATGTTTCCTCTTTACGGTGTCTTGCCTATCTCTTTCAGCTGGAAAATGGCATTATATGACTTTGACGTTAAATATTTCTGACAAGATATAGCTTCTAGTCCTAAATTTGTGCTCTGTTCCAAAACAAATATTTTGCTTATATTACTGTATATCTCTAAATTAGTTTATTTTGTCTTTGTTAGGTATATCTAAAGAAGTTAATTTTGATCACTAAATATATCAAAATAATCTTAAAATTTTATTGTAAGGCAACGCATGATTTTCATTTTTAAGTTACAGTACATCGAAAGTCCTATTTTAGATTACTATTTTGTTTTTCAAAATAAGAGAGTGAGTGAAAAAATTAATGAGTGAATAAATGAATAAAGAAATAAACAAACAACAAACAAATAAATAAATGTATAAATAAAGACATAATTCTTTGTTTTACACCACTTTATTGAGTTTAAACCAACTAGTTTCGACTCACAGCTGAGCGTTTATCAGGGTTCAATATTAACTTAGACCGTTAATACTGAAATTAAATTATTATTTTAAATAATAATTTAATTTCATTCATAATAATAATTTCATTAAAAATCATCGCTATCCTAATGATCATTAAAGTTGATGTAAATCATAAACTTTGTTATCTCTTCTTGAGTTTAGTTATGTTTTATATTTTACTACATATATTTCGTGAGAATCATAATAATTAAAGTTACTTATATCGCGTGTTGTAATATCACGAATCACTGATTATACTGTTTTATACGGATGTTGCACTATTGTCGTCACGAACTGGATTGATTGATACTGCGTCGCGTGTCTCCTTTTATAGCTAAATTCCTTTGAAAGGTTTATTCTAGAGGTAACGAGAAGCCTGTAGTAAATTCTAGATTCTTCAGACGTATATTTTACTAAGAGATGGAATGTCGTAGAATTTCCTAGAGAGATAACGCGTTCACGGTTGACTGACCGCCATTGCGTGACATCTTTGTTATCAGCATTTAGTAGATACACAGTCTCGCTACAATAAAATATAAGAGGTGAAGTATGACAATAGGAGTCGGAGTAACTGTTATAAAGGTAACAGGAAAATAGAGAGAAGAGAAAATTTTGTGAAAATAATATTGTTAAGCAAATTAATACCCGAGTCAAAATCTTTAAACTTCCAAAAAAAATATTTTATTACCTTTACGCGCAAAGGATAGATAAGTTTGATGGTACCTACATGAATGAAAAGAGTGTTTATTATTCGCACTTAATTAAATTAATTGTTTCATGTAACTAACTAATTAAATACCTAACCATCACGCCGTTTCCTGGCAGGGGTAGGCAGAGAGGATTGAACGCCACACTCTTCTATCCTGGCACACCACTATTGCTTCGGCCACATTCATACATCTTCTCATACAAGTTCTACGGTTGTTACGGCTTTTAACGGGGCCATCCTCAAACAATTGTTGTATCTGATCATGCCAGGACTTTCGCGGACACCCTCTATTTCTGTTGCCTTCAATACTCTTCTCATATTTTCTTAACCATCCTTTCTTCGTTCATACGTTCCACATGACCAAACCATCTTAGCACTCCTTTCTTTATTCTATCTACCACACTACAGCCAGCATTGCATTCATGTCTAATTTGTGGTTTCCATTTAGGGATAAAATATTGTGGTTTCCATCCATTTTAATGATTTAAATTAATAATTTATACAATGTTAATACCAAATCCATCTATAATATATAATTATTATCTTACAACATTAAAAATGTTAAAGAGCTCATTATTGTAGCATCAATGCCAAAATTAATTTTCTTATATTTAAATTATGATTGTATTTAAATATTATTGAGTCGAACTAAAACACTTTTTTTTCGTATTTAAAGTGCGTCTTTTTTTGCGACATCCAATACGTGTTTACGTGTGCGTTGCTTTATATCTAAAACGTTTTGTCAACCTTTATTGTTTTGCCATTCCGGCGCGACTATGGTTCTATCATCCTCTGTGGTTTCGACATCCAAACTCCACTCGGTGGCAGTTCGGGAACATCAACAAGAAACGTGTCTCTTGAAGGAACAATAATCCAAAACTACACAGCGTGGCTTCGTATCTAAACTGCTCGCTTTTCTATGACACTTGTATGTTAGACGGTCAGTTATTCTCGTCTCTGCTTTGTGAAATGGGTTTTCATGTTCGAGCGTGTTTCAAATTATAGTTGTGAGTTGTTTTATGGGGATATTTTAAACGTACGTTTAAAAAACCCCACATATAATATA
Organism: Agrypnia vestita; assembly: GCA_016648135.1. Taxonomy (NCBI): domain Eukaryota; kingdom Metazoa; phylum Arthropoda; class Insecta; order Trichoptera; family Phryganeidae; genus Agrypnia; species Agrypnia vestita. The sequence goes on along the minus strand of JADDOH010002612.1, from coordinate 195,998 downwards.
ATAAAGAAAACAAAGCTTTCTAAAATGTAGCGTGAAACTAATTTTCATTTAAATCTTTTTTTTTAAGTTGTCTAGCTTACAGATAAGTGATGTTTTTAAATAAATCTAGTTTATTTAAAAAAATTATTGTGAAAGATTTTAAACATCAAATTAATATATATTTAGGACTAGTTAAAATAGCTGTGAGCAGCGTAGAAAAACTAAATTTATTCATATCAAACATATTAATATGTCAGTTAAATTATTTTTATGGTTGAATATTTGGTGAATGCACTGTTTAAATTAATTAATTAAATTGTTGCACGACCATAAAGCCTTTAAAAGTACGTAATACACATAAACGAGATATGCACTTACTTAATTTCCAGTAAAAATATAAAAATTCTTTGATTTGTGTTAAAATCTTCTGGTATGAGTTCTCTGTTTTTTTTTCGTCATCAACGCCATGTTTCTGTGACATTTCTGGCCAATGATTCGATATCGACATCCCTGATGATGGACCCTATAATGGGATCTGAAACGTTGACCAGAAAGGTCGTAGAAACACGGTAGTATAGAAAACTCGAACCGAAAGATGTTCATAAAATAAGATTATTTTTTAAGGTAGTGCAATAATGAGGCCAATTAATCGTTTTTGTAACTCTTTTATTATGAGTACATGCAGTGTAAAAAAGTGTACGTGTAAAGTGTGTGTGAGATCCTTTTTTTCCTAAAGTAGTTAATTAATTAATTTTGAAAAAAAAAAGTATAAACCACTTTAATCAAATTGACCTGTTTCGAAACCGTTGTAATACTTCGGCCTTGTTATTTTCAATGGTTTAGTAGTTTTTCCTATAAAGATGGTCCAACAAATAAGTTTAATTTTATTTCAGCAATATCAAACAATTTCTACAGAAAGGCATAATATTTTTATTACGACAGTACTTTATTTCTAAAAGAAACGATTCCCAATTAGCAGGTGTTGCCGATTGTGTTGGCTGAAAGTGAAAGAGAAGAGAGGGAGTCGACTAATAAGATCAACAGTCTACTGAAAGCATTCCAGGGTAAATATTAGGGGAAAGGGAATTATTGTATTAAATGATAAGCAGAAAAAATCTGCGACGGGAAAATCGACAAAATAAACCGGTAAATGTTCACAATTTTCTCTGATTTTAGTATTAAAGCATTATTTCCAGGTGATGTAATGTTACATTAACCCGTATCCATGGAATGAGGCACGCTGAGATAAGTCTCAAGATCGGACCTAAGTGTTGATATTTTTACTCAGAGATTACATACTGCATGATGTGGTAGGACCGGCCGATGTATGCGACGCTAAATTTGATAGTAAGACTATAATAGTTTATTTTATCGATTTTCCCGTCGCAGATTTTTTTCTGCTTACACATCACCGAAATAATAAATATCTCCATGAACTATAGATACTTATAACTATAGTGAACAGTCGCTCAAACGTGTAACAATGCACTACAATCCTAATTCAAAACTTCTACGCGAGGACTTCTATGTGTCACGTGACATACTTCGTTGAGGTTGAAAACCACGCACTCGTGCGGTTAATTTATTTCTCTAAAACTAAATTAATAAAGTAAATTTGAAATTTTATTTTCGCCATTCTTTTTTTACTTCTCGACCATAAAAAAGTACATTCTTTAAATCATATTCTGTAATGTATTTTTTAATAATATTTTTCCCCTGGTTGTCATATAATGTAGGTATGTATTTAATAAAAAAAATTGATACTAATAAATATCGTTTACTTGTACTTTAATGTCATATTTATCTATCAGGGTCATTAATGACCTGTTGATATTTTGTATACTAAAAATAAAAATAAAAACTAGAGTTAGTAGATGAAATACGAGCCCCATTTTATAATTTGCAGATAAAAATAAAATACGAGCATATGTTAAAACATTTTACATTCTACATTTAAACGGACTATTTCCAACAGGTCTTACAATTGGTACACCTACTCTATTTATTCTACAAAGTTTAAAAACAAAAGGAATTAATATTTACGACCTAAAAGGCGTAAGAAATTCTTGCATTTATTTTGTCTAAAGTGCTGTAGGGGAGATTCTGTTGTACCATCAATACGGATGAATGGAACATTAAAGAACTTTTGACGTATAAGATTGACTCGTACATGATCACATTGCATTGGTAAATTAATGTAAAATAATATTTAGTATCACTTTGCATTATATTAAGGGGGGGTAAGGTTAATTCGTACAAAAAAAGGCATGTTTTTGTGAATTTTTTGTGACGACACAGTTAAAATCTCTTGATTAAAACTAATAATACATTAAAGTATGACATTTGAAGAATGTTGTGTACAATTTTCAAGAAGAAATATTAAAAAATACGGCAATGGCAGCAATTATTCGGACGTGTCTCGGAAAAAAGTAGGATTGCGGTGTCCATCATAACTTGGTGCTAGATCATCTGAAATCAAAAAATCATAATTCGTTCGTTAGATAATAGGTTTTCCCAGGTAACGCTGGGATGGTTTTTTGAAATTTCAATTTTTCAATTTTTTGGAACACTTTGAAGGGAAAAACGCGATTTTTTGCGAAAAATATCGACTAATTTGTTATTAAAAAATAAAAACTAATAACATATTTGAAAAAAAAGTCTCCAGCGTTACCTCGTAAATTATGTACAGAAATAGTGTTCAAAATTTCAAAAGGATCGGTGCAGTAGTTTTGAAGTTATGATGAACACCGACTTTGAAAACGTGAGATGTGGGGAAAACGCTTTGAAGTTTTGCACACTGTAAAATTCAAAATAAAACTCAATACTTATTTTATACTTACACATAATCGTCGACGCCATGTTTATACAGCAAAGAGCTTTCATCATCAGCATCTTTTTGTCCTTGTCTACCTAAAACTCTTCCAATACAATAGCACGTCCGGTAGACCTCAGGTGAGCGCGTCTCTTAGCTGCCCGAGTAGGTATAGAAAATCAGTCTGAGTATCGCTCAAATGTTCATAATTTCGTCAATTTTGCTCCGATTGACTTGAAATTTTGACACAATATTCTTGCGATGTTATATATTCGTTTAAAACATTAAAAATGAAATGCAAAAAAAAAAGTTAAAAACCTTACCCCCCCTTAATGAACACATTGTTATTGTGAAGTTCCAATTTCAGAAAAAAGTTCTTTGAATATTGAAAACCAAATTTATTAATCTATTAGAAAGAAATACAGAAATCAAATCAAAGGAAAATATTTGGCTGCTACCGGAACTCGAACCAGGATCTCCTATCCGGGAAAGTGCGTTACCATTACGCTACATCAGCCTTGTGCATTTACATCAATGTATCGACCTTATCTGTAAGTTTCTTTTTATTAATTGACTTACCATTTATTATCAATTTTAAGCGATCCACTTTTTGTAATGCGACAGTCAGAAGTGACTTTATGTATCTTTCGCTAAAGGACGCCAAAATCAAATCTTTAATTTATTTTAATTTTATACACATTTGATACAACAAATATTAATTATATTAAAGAACACATTCCTTTTGTGAAGATGCAATTTCAGAACAAATTTCCGTGAATTTTTAAAATCAATTTTATTAATCAATTAACGGAATTAAAATTGATAATATATATTAATCAAGTAATAAAAAGAGACTTACATATAAGGTCGATATATTGACGGAAATGCACGAGGCTGATATAGCGAAATGGTAACGCACTTTCCTGGATTCGAGTCCCGGTAGCAGCCAAATATTTTTTCGTTGATTTGATTTTTCTGTATATCTTTCTAATTCATTAATAAATTTGGTTTTAAATAAAGCTAGAGCAGGGCGAAGACACTTGTTATTAAGATATTGGGTTAAGTTTGAAATAAGTATTGTATAGTTTATTATGTATTTTGAATCCAGTATTCTGTTAGTCTCATAAAAAAATATAATAAAATAAATTTAATATAGTAGGTAACATTTGACGTACTGTAGTTGTAATGTGATTCGCAAGATGAATTAAGCTGTTCGAATCGCCAGAAAATTAGCGAGGAGATTTGTCTCCAAAGAATATCATGGGAACCTTATCTCAGCCTTAGAGATTAATTCGGAATAAAAACCTCATAAAAATCTTATCCATGCTTGTGGGCCTTTACAGTTTCACTTTATCGAGTCTTTTCTCTTAAAAAAATCTTTATAAAATCCGTAATACGAAATTCCAGAATCTTATGTAAATCGGTCCATAAATTTCCTTCCTTCTCAGTTCTTTATTGAGAATAAGGGTGTCTAAGTAACATAGGCAGTAGCTACGATAATCAATTTAATCACAATCAATATTTTGAAATAATTTATTTTTAATGAAAATACGTTTAATTGTTATAGTTCTACAATGTTTGAAACAAATTATACTATTTAATAAGAAAGAACAATAAATTAAGGTACATCTATTCAGAAAATATATCCGGTTACCATCGGGAAACGCAAAATTGGTATCGAAGTTCCCCGGAAAAGAAATATTCTGACAGATTGTTAGTTACCTTTGTAAAAACCACTACCAGATTTTAGGTCTACCGGTTTCGAGACGTACCCGTCTCTTCGTCAGGACCAAAACTACACCACTACATTCAAAACACTACACACCTCAACCATAGTATTGTTACACTTCCACCAATAATGGATCACATGCGTGTTAGTCTTGTCAGGGACAAACATGCACTCATTAGCCTAATGAACCATCAGGTAGACCTACAATCTGGTAGTGGTCTTTACAAAGGTAACTAACAATCTGTTATAATGTCTAACCACAAAGTTAATGATTTAAATATTAATAATATTAGAAATATTCTGAATCATTCCGACGGTATCCAAATTTTTTTATCGAATAGATCAATCTAATTTGTTTTATATAATATTTTGACTTTTCATTATACACTTATGCGGTATAAGGAATACGAACCAGGAACAAAAAAACACGTTGTTTAAACCTATTTTAACATAAATATTTACTGATAAATCAACATTTTTCAGGACCAATGATCCCTTCATGTTTATTTATCAATAAATAGTGGCTTGAGTGATGTGTTTTTTTTATATTAATATTATAAATATTATATATTTATTCTCCCGTATATACACAAATATTTTATAACATAAACTTAATTTATATATAATTTTTATTCGTCCCTTAATATGGAAGATTTTGAATTACGGTGTCGGACTTGACACGAACATTCAAATTTATAAGTTGAGAACATTATTTATTAAATTTTAACCAAATTCATTTGCAATGAAACATGGATGCTGTTTTAATAAATTTTCATCTCATTACAGAGTCAATTATCAGCCCTGATAGGCCAATATGATATCCCAGAAAACTATAAGCAGAATATTAAACGTCATCTTATGCTAGCATGCATTTGCTACCTAGGGTTTTTTTCCTATTTTTATTTTTAGTATTGCATATACGGCGGCGGTTGGTCGGATTTTGCAAAACCACCAGATTACGTTTGAATCAATTAATCGTAATATTTTTACTATAAGGAGTGAGAAGGACACCGGCTTATGGCAAAAAGGTCATTATTGAGAAAACAATATATACCGGTCTCTTCCCCACTCTACTAAATATTGACTGCATATGCGCGTGTGATATTTTCATTTTATATCATAAACGAAAAATTTATTTTCAAGAAAACAGCCAATTGAATAACTTACCTTTCTATGGATGAAAAACTTAATTTTTACTTCCTTTCTTTTAACTCGTGGCGTCTGCTTGCTTGCCGGCTTGCCGTCGAAAAAACTTTGGATCGATTTTTAACCCTTTTCCCGTGATCCAATCGAGCTGAAACTTTGCAAGTAGACTCGTGGTGACGATCAAGAAGATCTATTAAATTTTAGTTGAAAAAATTCATTATTATAGTATAATTTCGGATTTTTAGAAATTTTAATGTTTTTTTCAAAATGGAATCATTACAAAAGTTTGTTTACTAGTAACGGCGGCCCGATAACGTCGCGGAATATTTTCTAAATTTGAATTACGCCGTCGGTATCCATAATAGGTACTTACTTCACTACGAATTTATAAAATCTAAATTGACTGACAAATGTTTTTAGAATTTAATCTTTAAAGCATGAATTGTCTTATCAAAGCTCAAAACATCTGAAATTTTAGAAATACATTAAATTACTGTAAGTTTAGTGTTATGTTATATGTTTTAATTCGTCTTAAATTGTTGTTATATTTTACAAAGAAAGGGAGTATAATAAAAACTTGGTTTTTATGGGTTAGTTTTTTTGTATTCAATATGTCTAATGCAATTACCTATCTTTCATTACAAAAATGTTCCGTTGATGAAATGTTATGTGTGAAATTATTGTATGTAATTTTTTAATTCATAATTCATATTGTATAAAATGAGTTGCTAAGATTTTATATAAAATCTTTATATTATATAAATATATTTTTGAATATAGTAACGCTCTTAGAAAATATGTGTTCTTATCCAAACTTTTCTATGACAATTTCTAGTTTGCTTTTAGACCACAGCTGTTTGGCAATACTTCCACTGTTGGGTATAACAGAACAAGGGCACATTTTACAAAAATGTTTAAAAAAATGAAGATGTTCCGTTCTAGAAAAAATGAAAATTAGATTTGTAACTATATATCGTATCATTATGTTGAAAGAAAATTCATAAATTTGCTTTGTGAATATTTAGTGTTTTTCTAAGGTGTTCGCCAATTGTCATCTCTCCCCTAAATGCAAATTCTAGAGAGAAAAACAGCCTCGACGAGATGACGAACTAAGGGTGTATACGTGCCTTTTAAATTGCGTTTGTTATGGCTAGGCTGATTATTCAGCCTAGCCATAACAATAATCCCGTCGCGGATTATACCGCGATTGTTATTGTTCGGCACTAGAACACCCGCTGAAGTGTTGCGTTCCTCGTTGCAGCTCATTTTGTAATCCCACCTGCATCAGTGTGACCTGGTCCCGGCAGCCATTGCAGTCTCACCGCAGGAGACGTCTGTCCAGAATAATTTAATTACGAAGAACGTTTGCCGCTAAGAGCAACCATTTAGGTCAGAGTCGCGCGCTCCATACAACAATGTACCAACTTGAAAGCGACCGAACACAGTTCTGACATCCTAATTTCTGAGCGTGCGAGTAAATGTTTGCTTGTTATTGTGCGGTTGCCGGTTTGAACGGCGCACGGGTTTATGGTTTTGATATTACGTTTTGCCATATGTAAACCGAATGTTTCAAAGTGGAGCGGTAATGTCAGTACCCAATTTTCAATACAAAAAACCAGCATCAAAGGCGTCGTTGAAGTGATTGGCACTTGTTGAAATATACTGAGGCTACAGGACCCTACCAAATTAATATTTCATTTCATTTCAGTGCTGATAAATCGGGGTTTATTGTACACATGACAACTAAATCCTTAATGCTTACGCACACGTACATACATATAATTTTGAGATAAATATAAGAAACAAAATCAGTCATATGCGTAGATACACAAAATAAGTGGCTATCTGGAAAAAATATATACAAAAAATAGAGTAAAGAGAAATGAAATAAGGAACCAGAAAGAAGTTATTTATTAAAAAATTAAAAACTAATAATAAAATCAAAAGAGTATAAAAGAACAGCGGATACACAATAAAAGTAACAAGCTAAAATAATATTTTATAAAATATATATGAAAGAAGGAAATATAACAAATTTACAGGCTCAGTTTCTCAGTTGAATTTTTTATTTTAAACTCTTGGTAGAGTTTAGAATTGATGTTAGTTTGACCAGGAATATAACGTGTAAAATGTACAGTATATCTTGATTAAGTGAAGATTAATCGATTTTGATATAATAAACAAATATTGAATAGTGTTAATATTTCTTTGATGTGAACGATTTTCAAAGTAGATGCTCAATAATGCTAAAGGAAAACGAAAGAAATACTAATTTATTTATTAGGAATCTCAACAGTACAATAATTTAAAGTGGCAATAAGTAATGGACTATAGGTATTTTTAAGTCATCATCTAAACCTTATTTTTATTCTGCGTATGTCATTAATACTTAGCTCACATGATACAGCAATGAAAACCCTCGAACTGATATTGAGAATTGATAAATATTTCCAATTCATAAACACAGAATCGACAATATTATATTTATTTATAACTTTCTTGTGAGAAGCCAACTTGAATTTAACTCAATAGTACAGTTTTCCGGTTAAAATGTACATGTACAAAGCATTGAGAGAATCCAATATGAATTTTTACTCTAGGCTAACTTAACTTTAAAATAAATCCCCAGTTACTTGTCTAGGCTAACTTAATTTTAAAATAAATCCCCAGTTACTTGTCTAGGCTAACTTAATTTTAAAATAAATCCCCAGTTACTTGTCTAGGCTAACTTAATTTTAAAATAAATTCCCAGTTACAACACGCTCGTAGGAGAACTTAATGTTCCAACTTTACCTATCGGATAGAAGGATTCTGATGAACTTGATATTCCTAAGCAATTGTTACAATAAACTACACATATACTCCCCACTACCCAGACTGAATAAATTTAGGTACGTACGGTAAATTTTTGGACATATTTCATGAAAGCTTAACAATATTTAAGAAAAACATTCTGTAAATTTTCAAACTTTTATGGTAAAAATCTGTATTAGTTTCAAATAGAAAAATTAACATATTAAAGGAAACACATTCTTATTGTGAAGTTGCGATTTCAGAACAAAGTTCTGCGAATTATTAAACAATTTTTATTAATCAATTAGAAAAGACATACAGAAAAAATCAAATTAACGAAAAAATATTTATATGCCACCGGGACTCGAACCACGGACCTCACGTCCTATCCGGGAATGGCGCGTTATCCAATTTCGAAATTGCTATTTGGATAACGCGCCATTCCCGGATATTCGAGTCCCGGTGGCATATAAATATTTTTTCGTTAATTTGATTTTTTCTGTGTGTCTTTTCTAATTGATTAATAAAAATTGTTTAAGAATTCACAGCACTTTGTTCTGAAATTGCAACTTCACAATAAGAATGTGTTTCCTTTAATATATATGTGTTGTATCAAATGTTTCCAAAAATTAAAATGAAATCAATTAATTTCTGGCGTCCTCTAGCGGTAGATACGCGAAGGTATTCGTGACTATTGCATTTTAAAAAGTGGATTGCTTTAAAAATGGAATAAAAATGTCAATCAATTAAAAAGAGAATACATATAAGGTAGAAAAATTTTCGTTAACTTACTAAAGTGCCATGGCGAAATTGGAATTAACGCGTCATTGCCGAATAGATTGTGAGGTCCGTGGTTCGAGTCCCGGTGGCATTTAAATATTTTTTCGTTAATTTGATTTTGTCTGTATGACTTTTCTAATTGATAAATAAAGATTGTTGAAAAATTAACATTTGAAATTTATATTATCTTGCTGAAAAACGCAATATTTATTTTATTTGTATCTCTTTTCAGATGCGTTTGCACAATAAACTATTCATTACTCAAAAACATGATCAAAATATTGTATTTTAGCTAATAAAACTTAATATCATATTAATAAATAAAGACTGATCCATTCTAAGGGTAATCCATACCATCCAGGGATGATAATATTTTCTTTCAATGATTTTTGCTGATTTAAATAAAAAAGTTTTTATTTTTAGACGATCAGTATTAAACTGATGAGAAATAAACACGCACCAAACTACGTGCTATGAAAACAACTGAAGTAATTAAAAGCCGATAAAAAGCTACCACATGAATATACACTGAAAAAGTGCATTCAAGTCATTTATCCCCGATGCCGATTTTTCATTATTTTTGCCATCGACCGGAAAAATTGTGTTCGCAATTTCATTAAAGTCATCATTTGATTAAAGTCCAGTGAAATTGCACACATTGTTTTTTTGGCTTTATTCATTTATGAGCAGAAAGTTGTTGCTAGGTAAATTTCGAAATTAATAAAAAAATAACCATTTATATTGTTTCCATTATCACCCATGGACCAGTAAAAAATTAATAAAAAATTAAACTGAAATAAGATTTAAACTGTAAAACACGCACTGTACTGAAATGCTCAGGCCAACGCTGTTGTGATGCGTTTTATGAATTTCTTGATAATTAAAATGTATTTTAAAAAGTTCATACGCACTCGTGGTCATTTTCCATTTTTCAGAGGGCAGATCCCCGGCTACGATCGCCGCTCTGACGTGCTATCAAATAATTTTCTGAGCGATGATCACTAAGGATGGTGGTGGGAAAATTTTAAATGAAAACATTCAAGTTTGAATCGTACATGTATTCATATTATTGAAAATTGTCATAATCTTAAAACCTAGCCTTAAGTCTAACCTTATATCTAACCTGTCCACCGTCTGGTATGTACTGGCGACGTCTTGGTCGCGGCGTCGCGGCGCTGTACGCATCACCGAGCGATTCCCTCGCGTGTCTACTCCAGCGACGCCGAAAGTGACGCAGGGCGTGAGGCCCACCTCACGCTGGTCTGCTTCTGGGCTGGCGGCGGGGCTGGTTATCGCCCTGATAACCAGCTGACCATCTCCATTGGTCTTCGGCTCCGCCCTTGTCCTCTTCTTCCTCGTCCGTAACAGTGGCCACGTCAGGATACATCAATCCACCTGACGCCGCTGTTGGTGGACTTCAGACGTCCTCCTCAGCCTGCTTGACTGTTGCCTTGACAGTAAAGATCACGTCAGACCACCCGGCTCTCCAGGGAGTCTTCTTCCTCCGCTGGGGCTTCTCGGCATGGTCCTCTCGACTGTCGCTCTGACTAGCCGAGGTCTCTTCCCTCTCCTTTCGGCACTCAGTCCGCGATTCACTTAATTGATGGTCGGTCGACAGCCATCTCATCACTGCCGGCCGACCTTTTCGCACAACTTTTAACACTCACTACTCACTTCCAGACTTCCAAGTCCCAACTGCCTCCAACGAGCTACTCCCAACTACTTCCAAGTCCCCACTGCCTGTGGGAGTGGCCACGCAGGGTTTTTATACATTTCAGCTTCCCTTCAACGTTTTTGGCCACTTCCCTCCTGTCCAACACTTAATTCTTATTCGTTAGACCTAATTTTTGGTCACGCCTCCTAATATTATCTTACTTAACTAATCTTAACTAACAAGAAATAAAAATCTTAAAATTAATACCACTTATAAATAATTTTTACATACAATTAATTACATTCAAAATTATTTTATTATCATATAACATAAAATTATTATTAAATACCTAACATACAATTACCTATACACTATGTAATTAACTATACAATTACCTAAATCTATACAATAAAATGCAACTTAAGATACCTTATTTCTTAATTTATTTTCGGTGGTCAACCGAACTATGACATAATCACTAGCAAAAATAATATTACTACAACTAGATTACATTTGACATACATACAATTGAAAATTTTATAAATATGTACATTTAAAATTGATAAAAGAATCCTAATCATTGTCTACCTATATCTACCTATAATTATATATTACAATACCGCAATCCAGCTAACTTTATCCTCTGCTGCTCTTATATATATCTTGTTATTAATAATTAGTCTAATCAACCAATAGATGGAATGCGCGTCTAGGCACATATGGCTTTTGGACCACCCCGGCAAACGTCAATACGATTTATTGCCGTTCGAGACAAATACGGAAGCAAGGCGAGAGATTTTTCTACAATGCATGGACGGCCTGGTGAACCATGTTAAATGTCGATTTTAGAAAACTAATTGCTTTCTTAGCGCCGAATTCGCAGAAAATTTATTTAAAACCATGTCCCCTGTCTCCTTAGAAATTAATGGTTTTCTAACATGTGCAGCTACGACCATGAGGGTGTTCTTACGACAAAATTTAAAAACATTAAATCGTTCGCAGAATTAGCCAAAGGCTTCGAAATCTTCTCACAAAAAAAACGACCACCCCAGTAGTCGGGATTAAATACAGTCGAAATTGGCGCGTTTTCCACAATAAAATTAATATGAATACATTAAGTGTAAAAGTTAATTTATTTTCAAACGGTTTGGCAATATGGTTAAATTCACCATGGTACAATATGATTAAATCAACGTTTAACGCAAATAAAAAAATATCCAATCATACGTATTCGCAAAATAAAATACAAATGAATTATTATTTTAAAAAATTACTGTTCGGACTTTTAAATTATGTGATAGACGCGAATCACGTTTTGCAGCCAAAGATCGACTGGCACAGTGGACGCCAAGTGGTTCCGGAACACTGCAGGGACATATATGTAATTTTGCGGTTGAACTGGGGAACGAGTTACCGGTGATCGTTGTCAGATAATGGAGCGAATCATTATCGAAAGTTTTAATTTGTTTTTATTATAAGCATCATGAATTTCACCAATAATACAGAAATATCTTAAGAAATTTAAATAATGATTGATTTTTATAATCTTACTTAATGTTAAGATGAGAACTTTCACGTAATATAATTGATAGAATTGTTTTATGAAGCCATGCGACTGTTTGTTTTAATGTAGGTACACGGTGTAAGAGCTAGTCCGCATTACCTTCAAGGAAGATTTCTGACAAAATTATGATACAAAAATGAACAAGAAACTGTGTCTTGATATCAATAGTTATGGATATATCTGACTTCAAAGGCTGCATTTTTCATTCTGAGTAACCTTATTTATAGTCTAACGTTTTATAGAAAAATGGTCAAAAATATTTTTTTTAACGCAAACTTTGTAGCCGTTTATTTCTATAACTCTTGATATTAGGATATCGTTGCTCGTACGTTTTCGACTCAATATTTAGGTAGCAATCTATCCGTTATGAACTAGTTCTGCTACACCCCTTATAATTGTTCTTATTGGTGCGCGAGAAGAGTGGGAGAATAAGGTATTCAAATAAGGTATAAATAAGGAAAATAATAGCAAAAACAGCTACATTCCACTGAGGTGTTTCTGAAATTAATAAAAAAATTCTGTTAAAAAAACTTAAGAAAATTTCTCTGGAATCTATAAAACGTATATTTTTTATTATAAACTTATTATATTATATAAAAGAAATTATAAACAATTGCCACCTCAGTTTTTCTTTTATTAAATATTTAACTTTTAAATATGGATATTACTGTGTTTGCTACCCAATAACGGACCTAGCTTTTACTATTACAAAGATGGAAATTAGTGCCTTTGCTATTATGACGATTTAGCCTAAATTCGACATCAACTCTCACTTTAATACGAAGTGGCCACTTTTTCATTTAATAAATCTTAGGGATTGGTTGTTTTAAATGGATATTGCTCCGCTTGCTTTTTAGACTACGAGAATATTGCTGTCTGCTTTTAAAAGTGAATTGAAAACATGGTTTTGGAAAGAATTAAGTTATATTTCCTATATAATCTCGAATTCAAAACATCCTAAATTAGTTATCCTCGGTGACTGCATTTAAAATGTTTTAGAATTATTTTGGATATTGCTGCCTCGGTTTCCATAATTCGGATTTGACTTAATTTAGACTACAATTCTAAACAGTATTGGCTGCAATTGACATAATTGCTGATCGAAAATACTCCATCTGCCAGCAATACTAGCAAACCAGCAATCGCCCACATCAACCAGATATTGGCCATACTCCAGTGTAAAGCAAATGCTTTGCCATCGAAATTGCCGTAAAATTACAGGAGTCATTCGGTGGCCCGCACAGGGCCGAATTGTTGTTATTGTCAACAAAACTCTCGAGGCTGGGATTTTTGTGAAAATAATATTATAGGAATTTCTTTTGGCATTGCGTGCTTGATATTAATATTAATGTTTTACAAATACGTCACCATGCCAGAATCATAGGTGAAATTCCCAAAGTATTTGAATATAGGTAGACATAACATATTATTTTTTTCTTAAATTTTGCTAATTGTTCCGCAACTTTCCATGAAATTTAACACAGAAGACCTGAAAGTATAGTGTTTTAACAATCTTCTTATTTTAAAATATTAAGCATTAATTCGAAATCCTTCTGATAATTAAATTCAATTCTTCTTTTCAAGCCGTTTCATAAAAATTGTTCGAGGAAGCTGGCGTGACCGAAGTTACTTTAAAAGTTGTTAATTTTCACATTTTTCATGAAATAGTTTAATGGAGAAATTTCTTATTCATTTTCAATGATTGAAAATGAAAATCTCAGGCAAATTGAACAAAATTCTGAAAGTAAAATGAAGATATCTCAAAAAATAACAAAGTAATAGGATTTTAAATTTGCGTTTTGCATAATTAATTTTGTTCCATCCGATAGAGTCGCGTGACGTCATCTCTCGTACCCGGTGTACATCGCGGCTCGTGACGTCACAAGCGTTTAGTGCGGAATGAGAGGAGGTCAATCGTTCCGCACTAAGATACACTAACTTTAATTCTTTTTCTCTGTTATTTATTGACAGATTTCAATTTTTTTTTCACTGGTATAATTAGTTTTAATCTATGTTTTAATTCCATCAAGTTAAATATATTATTTATATCATGAAACTTCTCGATGAGTTTCTGATAATATTTATTAGTTTGACGTGCATTTAATATATGTAATTGGTGGCATCACCATATTTTGTAGACGATTTTATATTTACGGTTAGACAGGTGGTTAAATTTCCAAATCTGACCCTGGAGTGATCCAAGTATCCGCGTGTGACTACAACAGAAATCCCATTCCAAGTACTGCACATACTCGTGTATGTAAATAACCAGGGGGGCTTTACATTTGCGGTTTAAATGTAGGTACCGCCCGCTGCCTCAATTTGGACAAAAGGCCGCTGGGTCGTTTCATTTGTGGACTACTTGCTGATATCAATAACTTCCTGCACGATCGTGCTCAGCAGTAACTAGCAGAAAGCGGCTTGTAATTACCGCTGTCGGGTTAAAGGTGAGATTTCCCCACAACTTAAGTTGTAAATTTACAACTGATAATTCTTAAATTAATAGAATAATCTGACTTGTATCTTCGTCTTTCAGGATATATTTTTTCACTCGAATTCAATGGCTTAAATTAATCTTCGTCATATTATTTTATATTTATTTTATTACCGTCAAAGTCCTCCTATGATAACGAAAATATATTTTATATAAACGTTAAAAAAGAACGTTATTAAGTAAAAAATATATAATTAAAACATATTTTTTATAAATAAGCAATAAAAATTAGAAGCTTGTTATCAAGCCAATGCGTATTAGGCATTAGTTATTTCTACGGATATCAACAAATAACGATTTTTGTTGTCTCGTTTGTGTTGGTATTTGATAATTTTAAATGGAAATTATTTATTGCTCACATCTCTTTAGTCTTCTAAATGCTAATTTCTTCAAATTAAGTATCTACACTCGTTAATTTATACATTCTATTGGAATTTTAAATTGATAAATTTCGGGAATTCGCATTAGACTCATTCGATTTTCATAGTGTGTGATTCAAACTTCATGTTATTATTATTATATTATTAAGTTATAATTATTATTACGTCAATTAGTAATGGCAGTCTTTCTTTATTAATTCATGTATAAGAGGGTGATTAGTTATGGTCTTGCTTATAAAACAAACATTGATAAAATTAAACAGTTACAACTAAAATTCCTAAAACTTATAGTAGATAATAGAACTAAGTGTTATTGCATGGATGATTGCCATAAATTATTCTACATCAATTGAAAATTCTACTAGTTGATCAAAAAATAACACAATATAATTCCATAATAAATGATAAATAAATCGAATAAAAATATTGATCGGCATCATAACTATTGATGTTATCGTTGGGTCGAACAGACAGTGAGAGTACCGACCATAAATAAGGTGTACGGCGAAATAACAAGTAAAAATGCTGTGCTACGAATATTCAGTAAACTAAATAAAGAGTTTCTCGATATGTTGCACTCATCGCTAATGCGATCACCAATGTGATGTCCATATCCATGTCGATATCACATTGGCCACACTAACACATTAACACAATTTTGTGTACCTACGCTTAAGTACTTAATCTGTGCTATTCTGAAAATAGCAATATTGAGATGTCAGATCTTTATCCCAATCTTGACAGGTGTGTAATAACATTGTATTCCCGCCAATTTCGATGTTTTATATTTGACATGTTTGTAATTAATGAATTCAATCAATCAGAATGCTCTAATGCATAAATAAACCTTAAGTTATTCACAATTACGAATAATGAACTTTCTAATTGATTGAATTCATTAATTTCAAACCTGTCAAACATAGAACGTCAAAAAAAACGGCGTCACAATGTTATACAATGATACAGGAAATAGCAATATTGTTTAGTTCAGAATACGGATGATTGTGTATAATATTCATTTTGTAAAAGTTGTGAAAAATGTACCGTGCAGTTTGGCAGGACATTGTAAATGTTAATGTGGAAACAATTCGTAAGAAGGAAAAAATATCTTTAAGCATTTAAAACAAAAATATGGATATTAAATATTCGTTTACATCAAAAATTATACCCTGATTTGATGTTTTTTAAAGAATGACTTGTATATGCCTTATACATTACACACACACACACATTGAAAATTAATAATTTACGACCTTTCATTTTATTTTTCATAAGACTAACATATACTGGATACAAAAAAAAACACATTAATTATTTAAAACTTAACCCAAATTCGAGGTACCTTAAACCTATGCCACTTAATATATCAATGCAATGCGATCATGTTCGAATATGTAAATAAAGAATTGATATTATGTCATAGGAATTCATATTATTGTCTAGAAAAGGGATGTTGTTTAGGAGTGACGTTTTAAATAAAGATGGAGTGTCTGCAAGAATATCTGCATTCATATTATAGACAGCAAAACACGACACATTCTTGTGATGGGAGAAAAATAGCCAGCATAATAATGATAAGGAAATTTACCAATATCCACCACATACAATTTTACTAGTTATGTTGGAGCGATGTATATATAAGTACCTACTTCAAATTGTTACTAGTTGTCTCTATTCTATTCTATAGTATTCTAGACACATCAATACGTTTACGTTTAGGGGCTGTAATATTAGTCATCGTATATTGATGCTTACCACGCTTGTTATATGTTAAACCCCAAATATTTGATGAAATTGACACGTTCAAAGGCATTGCAAGAGCATATTATTTGCGAGTTAAATTATCAAGCTTCAGCGTGTTTGTGTTTATATGGGCAGAGCTGTTAATATCAAAATCATGAAAACAATAATAAGTTACAAATAAAAAATTTAAGCTTCCTTTTTTCCAAATGAACATTCAAGGCTGGCGCACTTACTCAAAAGAGGCAAGCTTCCTAAGCTCGCTATAATATGTCACTGTAAAAAAATTGTGAACAAATAAATATATATAAAGAATTCATATTCTTTACTACGAGAAAAAAATAAAACAAAATACCTAGATTAATCATAATCTCAATTTTTGCAGTATGTAGGTAGTTCTTGTTGGAATTCAATTTTAATATCTAAATTAAAACACTTTTGAAGTTTTTTCCACTACTTTCTGTTATTTGACCATACCGGTTGTAGCCTATGTGTTCATCTTCAGACTGGTACATTATTCCCTTAAGCTAGGGAATTTATACAATTTAAGTACAAGGGTGTTTAACATTGAGTTTATATTATGTTTGTGTAGTAGTAAGCTATTAATGATTGCATATAATTTCAAAATGTCTGTGATAATTTGATTTTAATGTTGGGATATTTCTCCCCTTATTTCTAGTTATACATAATTTAAGTTATTTTTCCAATATAACTTATTATTGATTATTATTGATACATTTGGTTGAATTCATATTTATTGATTTAGTGCTTCTATTACCCAATGAATGAAAATAATTTTGGAAATAACAAGTATAACAGTATTCTATTTCTCGTAATATCTGGATCTTATTATTTTCATAGAATTTAAAAGGTATTTACATAAATGCTGGAATTAAGGTATTTAGAATAAATCTCTTCTTCTTTTTCTCTTCACAAATAAGTTAAATTATTATTATATTATAATGGATATACTAACTTGACCTGAGCATTTGTTTCAAATTGTTTATTCATAACGATGTTGGATGTATTTTATTAGTTATGCGTATTATTTCTAATGCTTCTAATCTGTTTAATTTTTCAATCTTTATCGAAAGAGTATTGGTCATCTAGTAGGTGCAAAGCAACGTTCAATAATTTCCCTTAGTCATTTTCCCAGTTGGTGAAGTATTTTTTTATTCTGGTTTTCACTGCCCTTCCCGTTTGTCATAAGAAATTGAAATTGAGATTGAAATTGAGATTAAGATTGAGATTGAGATTGAGATTGAGATTGAGATTGAGATTGAGATCGAGATTGAGATTGAGATCGAGATCGAGATCAAGATCGAAATTGAAATTGAAATTGAAATTGAAATTGAAATTGAAATTGAAATTGAAATTGAAATTGAAATTGAAATTGAAATTGAAATTGAAATTGAAATTGAAATTGAAATTGAAATTGAAATTGAAATTGAAATCGAACCTACGTAAATCGACATGGTTGTTCCGTGCGGCACAGCGGTGAATAGCCATGATCACCGACCTCCAGGGCGAAGATATTTGTTGGTGTAATGCAATGGTATAAGGAGCTTAAGAAGGCCAAAATTAAGATGGAGCGACAACGTTCTCAGACATTTCTTAGAGCTTCTGAACTGGAGAGAGCTGGCACTAAACCGAGATAAGTGGAGGAAGGCCAAGATACATCAGGGTTTGTGGAGCCAAGAGTGATGATGATGATGATGTAGTTTACTTCGAAAAGTAGATGTGATGCCAATATATTATATTTCAACTGCGGATTCAACAATTTAGTAGTAGTATTAGTAAAGCGAATATTTTCAACTGATTTTTCAAAAAAACAACATTCTGAAAAATCGTAGTTATCTACAAATAAAATTTGAAGTAATTCAAATTAAATACCTACTTGTGTGTACTAATGTGACGAGAATGTCTTTTTTGTTAAACTTTTTGTTAATATCCGATGTAAGTTAGTGTCTTTCTGTGACGATGTTTCGATACATGTCGATTAATCAAATCGAAGTTGAACCAAGACATGACCCAAACGGGACACAATAATCAAGTTGGGAAATCGTCAACCTTCGCCCAAAGTTTGATGTGCCCCTAGGGAAAGTTAGATTACAAGTGCACTAACAATGCCGGCTGGGAACTTGCAATATTGAATTCTGCGTGACTAAGAAAAACAGAGCGTCTTTAGTCGAATATCATTTGAGTTGTAATTTAATTTCAGCGCTCTCGGCGTGACGTTGCGAGAATAGCCCTGCCCAGGACAGTCGAGCAAAACTAACTTAAATATTATCGAATTATAATTTTAAATCTTCCGGTTAGAGTTTGCTGACCATAGTGACCATTTGAATATATTCCTGTTTTATCTGTAAGTTGAAATGAAAAATCTCATGATATCCGGCGCTTCGAAACTAGTCAAATCAATGAATCGTATACTGATACAGTAATAGTTGAAATTACGTGACTGCAATTTAAAAAAAAAGGTATTGCCTTTTTTTTTAAATTTAATAAAAAATTCAGCAAATGCGCAACACTAGAAAGTGAACTTATATTATAGATGTCTCATAGAGACGAAATTATATTTTTTATGGGAAAGTAGGTATGGAAGAAGGTGTTCATAGGGCTTACGACCTATCTTACGTTTGGCTTAAGTGATAACTTTACACAATGTACACCATTTTTACCCGTGATAGAATACCAGGTCTATTCAATTTTTGGATGTTGTATGTATTTAAGTTTAACAACCCGTTTCATATGTATGTTGTAATAATCATTAGCGCGACCGGCATCCAAAGCTTTTTCATTCCCCTTAATTAACCACAGATATCTATTTTTGATCGGAATTTTTCAGCAATATCATTTATATATGTAATGAGATTCTTCCGATAGCATTACACTAGAATACGCCTGAAATATCATTTAAATTTTTTAAACTCCTTTTCAGATCAGTTTTTTTCATTCAGAATTTCGTCTCTATGAGACATATATTATCTTGATTAATAATGTCCCTGCGACAAAATCCAGTACTGTGTTCTGAAAAATTTGGACATACTCAAAAAATACTAGAATGTGTGCTTCCTTAAAGTATCAGCCAATAATGACAAATAAGTTTTTTTACAAGGCTCCTTTGTTATTTAATGATCTTCTTGAAAACATTAAGAATGCAAGTATATTGTCGCATTAAAAAAAATATTAAGGGTGTTATGCTGAGTGATAAAAATGGTATTGAAATGTTTTTGTATCTATTTTATCAGTCACTATGGAAACCCTGCTTTAACTTTCACTATCACAAAATTATTCCGTGAAGACATTATTGATGGAATTATCAACTGAATGTGCACAAGAATCCAACTATGGATAACAGGTTTCAATATATTCATGTGCTCATTAAACTCAATGTTTATATAGGGTAGCCCATCGGACACACCGGATTTAAATATTGGTCATTTAAAAAATATATAAATTGGCAACATTCGAGTTGCCAACTTTATAAAAAATGGAGGTAAATTTAAATCCGGTGTACCCGATGGGCCACCCTGTATATAAATATTATTTTTCTGTATAACAACTTCACATTAATTAATTTTACTCGTTGCATGCATCAAATTTATTTCTTGAATCTGCAAGACTGTCTTATTTATTTATTTATTGTTTATTTACATTTAGATTAGTTAATACAAGATACTAATAACTGCCACACTAGGTAAAAACCTGTTCTGTGGCAGTTATTCTCATATGGTATTTATGTAGTAGTAAAAAATGACAATTAAAGAATCTAAATCTAAAAGAAAATAAAAAGAAAAGAGAATATACATACAAAATCAAGATAAAAATTTAAAGTAAATCATAGGAATAAATCTAAGAGAAAATAAAAGAAAATACACATACAAAATTAAGATAAGAATTTAAGTACAAAAATAAATATTATATTATAGTATACTATAAATTATATAAATAGTTTTTGCCAATTCAGAGGTCAAGGGCGGATCACTTCTTCAGCATACCTTCTACCTGATATTTTTATAAACTTATTAATACGATGTTAAAAAGATTTGTGTACAGTTATTTCTTTAGTTTCAATAGGTAACTTATTGAAAACAAGCGGGGCAGTGAAATTAAATTGTCTTTGCCCAAAGACGTTGTCCTTTTAGGTACCTTGAAATTAATTGCATTTGCCAACCATGTAATCCGTGTTTGTTGTGTACGATTAAAATTTACCTTGTCCTTGTGGAATTTTATAAGTATGGTTTTAAGGTATAATTGTCTCGGGTCAAGAACGTTAAATATTCCAAACAAATCATCTGAAGGAAACATTCTCCATTTCTTGGTGATTATACGCATGATGCATTTTTGTGATTTTGTCAGCGGATCCATGACTGATTTGACACACCCTCCCCATCCAATTATGCCATAGGTTAATAGGGATTGAGTGATGCAATAATATATGGTCCTGAGGGATACAATATCTACCACATTTCTCAGACTTCTATATGTGTATCC
This sequence comes from Agrypnia vestita, assembly GCA_016648135.1. Classification (NCBI taxonomy): domain Eukaryota; kingdom Metazoa; phylum Arthropoda; class Insecta; order Trichoptera; family Phryganeidae; genus Agrypnia; species Agrypnia vestita. Next base: position 174,430 of record JADDOH010002612.1, on the reverse strand, counting down.
CGTTTTCCTAACCTTATTAGAGAGATCTTGTATGTGTCCCTACCAACTGAGTTTGTTGTCAATTATAATTCCTAGGTATTTGATGTCACATGCTTTTTCCAAACATATACAGTTGCATCTATTTGGTAAACTACAGTTGTGTAACTGTATTTGATAATTTATGATGTCTTTGGGTTGACCAGCTTCTGTTGGACTGAATATTAGGTACTTAGTTTTTCCAATGTTCAGTGAAAGTAAATTTCGGTCAAGCCACTTTTTAACGGCCACTATACCATTTTCTGCTATTTTGTGAGCAGTTTCCCATGTTCTGCCTTTAAAAAGTAAGACGGTATCATCTGCAAATGAAATAACTTGACCCTCAGTTGGCAAATCACACAAATGGTTGACATACAAGAGAAAGAGGATTGGTCCAAGGACACTTCCCTGGGGTACACCGTGTATTATATGTTTTGGTGTAGTATGATTTCCTTCCAGTGAAACAACTTGAGATCTCTCTGTAAGATAGCTTTTAAACCAGTTATGGGTCACACCGTCACATCCTATGCGCGATAATTAAACAAGCAAACTATCATGTGGAACTGTATCGAACGCCTTAGCAAGATCAAGAAATATTGCGATGCACTTATCTCCATTATCGGTATGTTTTATGACATATTCAGTCATTGCTGTTATGGCATCTCCAGTACACATATGCTCTCTGAAACCGTATTGATTTTTTGATAAAATTTGTCGTTCATTTAAATAAGTTAATAATCTTTTCTTAACAAGTCTTTCCAATATTTTAGAGAAAATAGTAAGTAGCGAGATTGGTCTGTAGTTTGATATCTCAAATTTAAATATCTCATTAAATATCATTTTTACATTTCGTCTTTTAACATAAGATGTTTTATCTGATATTATATTCAATAATTTGAACTTGCATTATTTTATATCTAATGCATATCCATCCAAGAAATTAATTAATTTTATGTAGTGTCTTGTTGTTATTTTGATGCAAGACTGCTCATGTCGGCACACGTCCATACTAGCACAGTATACCCAGAACAGTAGTTTATCTCCAGCCTGTCGGCGAGTTATTAGCCTACTAATGCGTTGACGCTAGGGTTATCATTTTACTCGTAGCGTCTGAGATTCCGACGCATAAGGTAGACACGAAACCCGAAAATTTATGTTATTAGTATACCTAGTTTCTGCACTTAAATTGCAATAACGCTGATTAACATCAACGTAGACTTTTAAAAACTCACAGTCTTTGTGATAATCAACACACCTTTTTAGTAAAGCACCACAAGCATAAAAAAGGCATTTTTTCAGGAAGCGCATTTTTTTTCTAAAGCGGCGGTTGCGAGCGCGAATGGCACCGAAGGCACGGCCCTCACTGCTGCCGCCTTGTGCCCCCATATTTTATGTCAATGTGTGCGTCACAGTGCGTGCGTACACGGCGCCTTCACATTCTAATGGGTAGCGGCCAGTTTGTATGAAGACATATTACTGTTATTAGTATACTGTGATACTAGTGAGGTAAGTGGCTCATTTCCTGACATAATGTAATTAAGTTCAGGATAAATAATTAAATTAAATAATACCCATAACTAATATTCCTTCAAAGGTGTGCGGATATGCGGCCGCACTCTTATGAATATTTGTTTGCACACATGTACCCAACCCCCGTACTTCGCATCAGCAAAATCAGTCCTGATGGTCGGCCAGAGAGGTCGTACATACACGATGGAATAACCCGAAAAAATCTTGCTAGAAGGTTCTGAAACATAGTGATAACTTATGAAATATACATATAAAGTGTAAAAAACTTAGAGTCGCCAATGTAAAATATTTGTCGCATTTAAATATAAAAGTTTTCAAGAGACAAAGAATCCCCGGAGAAAATATAATAAAATTTCAGACATTTTGTTGTGATAAACCTTGGCATAAATAAGTGCTAAGATTTTATAATTTTTTTATTAGTAAAGCGTTAATGATTTATTAAGATTTTAGAAATAAATCTCACTTTTATAAAAATAAATAATTTGTCTTTCATTCTCCTTTACACAGGGTGGTCATTAAATGACTGAATAATGTAAAAGAAAAATAACTTTTACAAACACGCATTTTTAAATTTTTTTATTACTATCTTCGACATTGAAAATTTAACCAATGTCCTATATAAAGCCTTATTGATTCTTTCTGGTGGACTTTCCTCATTTTCAAAGAATTAGGGACGGACAACTTAAAAAAAAAATTAACACCGCACAAAAAGTGCATTCTTGGGGATGTACATATTAATGTTGGTATTATTTCAAAACATTTTTTTTTTTGGATAGTGCTGCCTTTGTTTTATACCCCGCATAAATTTAGTCATTTCAATTTGTAATGAATGCTCTATACAGTCTACACAAAAACATAAATTAAATTTTTTATTTTTCTTCACACCATTTAGTCTTTCGGCCGTCATTCTGTATAATACTAGCGGAACGTGTCTGTCGTTGCCTGTGATATAAATTGGGTTTGAGGGTGTAAGAGTACTTTTTTCCACGGCTATAAAGAAAAGAGAATTGAAAATATTATCCGAGCAGGGATGGGAAGGTAGGAAGAAGAAGAAGAAAGAAGAATCTAAGAAGTTGGCTGGTTTGATAGTATTTTTCTCAGAATCCTAATGTGGAATCAAAGTAAATTTGGATAGCATTTCATGTAATACATACACATTTAAAGCAAGATGAACTTGCATTATGTGCAGAGAATTAAAGATTAATCGTACAAAATTTAGTTTAGATTGGTTAATGGGAAAGTTATATCGGAAACATGCATTCTTATACATTTATAGATTTGGAAAATCCGACAAAAATTTCCCATACTGTAACATATGTAGCAAATAGTTTTTATTTATTTAAAGGCCCTTTCTTCGAATGAAACCGTTATTTTTAACCGTGACTCAAGCCTGCAACTAAGAATGCATATGGTTCGATGTAAAATTTATCCATTCTCTTATATTTAGTGGAGGTATATACACTAAACCATGGAATGATATGCAAAGTCAAGGATTTTAAGATGTGGCTCTATAGACGGATACTGAAAGTTTCCTGGTGGATAGAGAAACAAAAGCTGAAGTCCACTGGTGTAAGAAAAAAAGGGCAAGAAGTTCTACGGACCATAAAGATTAAAAATCTGGAGTAATTCGGACATATTATGAGAGGACCAACGTATGGTCTAAACTAATTCATCGTCCAGGGGAAAATAAGAGGAAAAAGAAGCCAAGGAAAGCACCACATCTCACGGCTGCGTTATTTGAGGGACTGGTATCTGTGTAACTCGAGAATACAGTCGTGATCGCTAAAATAATTCCCGACCTCCGATAGGATATGGCATTATAAGAAGACGAAAAATATTATAAACATGCATATTTACATATATTTGATGCACTTTTTATCACTGGAAAGTGAACCATTTTGATCAGTGCAGTTTTGAAAATTTTCAATTGGAGTTTGACGGGTGAGTGCAGCTCTCGCTATATTATTATTCGCGCGGTGCGCCACTTGAAATTGAGCAAGGTTTGGATATCTTCCCCTCCGAATCTCACAAGAGCACTCTAAAACTCTCGACACACAATGCCGAGAGCATTATCGCTATGGCAGAGATTTACTTAAAGCAAACATTTTGTCACATAGATAATCTTCAAAAAGAGAAAATTTTCATGTCACTAGCTGTACACGTATGTATTCTAGTGATGTTAAGCTGCAAGACCTCTCTGGGATCAAAATTGGGTAGCGTTTATAATCTTATAAAGATCAGCTTTGTATTTGTAGTGTGCTACGTAAACATAAATTTAGTATTTTACTGTTTTAGAATAATCTTTTTCCAAGAGTATTTCATTTATAAATTGTATTATAAGTAAATGAGATGAAATATTAAATAATTAACAAATTTCTTCTTCTTTTTCTAGTGCTTGTCCTGTTATTGGACATTAGCAATCATGTGTGCGATTATAATCATGCTAGCAGCAGCTCAAAATAGTTGGACCATGGATTTCCCGAACCATTTACTTCAAGTCTTTCAGGACTTCGGACGTCCTTCATCTTCCAGGACATCTATGCTCGCAGTATTGCTTTGAATGATGAGATGCAGGATCTGTATGTCTCATGACATAGCCAAAGTATTGCAATTGAAAAGTTTAATTTTTTTAAGGATTCCTTCTCCTTTCGCATTCGGATTATTATTATCATTTATAACGCTATAAATCCAGCCTATTTTTAGAAGCCGTCTGTAATCTGTAGATTCACATCTCAAATACTTCAAATCACTTCAGCATTGTTTTAGTGAGTGTCCATGATTCCATTCCATATAAAAGTACGTGATACATATACCATCGTATAATTCTCATTTGAAAATTTAGGCTCAGTTCACTGCTGTTTTTTTTATCCAAAATAACACAAATCTGGCTTGCTCTGTATGAAATTTAATTTCCATAGAAGGGATATTTTATTTTCATTTAATCAATGCCTGAACAAATGCAAAGCAAGCCCCGAAACCCTAAAATATAGTAGTATACCTGCTCAGGTTTCTTAACAAAATATTCACTTAAATATTGAAATCGATAGTCCTTTATAACCAGACTGGAGATCTTCTCTCTAATGGTGGATTCAAGGCAGCAAGAACCCAAGATTCTCCGTGTTATGTGAATGTTCTTGAAAAATCACCTGTGTCCCCAATTTACATACGACGTGTTTTTTTGCACATGAAAAAGGCTTGACTGTAACATAATACACTTAAGCAAGAAAGGCTTGATCATAGTTAAAGAGCAATCTTCGAGGTGATACATTTTGTATTGGCTCTTTTTACGTGTGTGTCGATTTTTTAATCATTTTTCATATAGCACCTAACTGATAAACAATTTTTTCGAGGATATTATTTATTTATTTCTATTTAATTTAAATACAAAATTTTGATTGGACTGTGCCTGTCTCACTAGAAATATCTGTGTTGAGACAGACATAGTTTACAATAGTGTGTAGATACAAAACATAGTATGTAGATATAGTAAAATAATTGTATATTAAAGTAACATAATAAAGTGATTAAAGTAACATGATAAAAAATATATCATATATATGAGGTTATAGTGTGTGTTAGTGTGTTTGTGTAAGTGTGCCTATTTTATCTCTCCCCTTGTTTCGGATCCACTGTTTTATTTTATATTTTATGTTAGGGTTGAAAATTGTGGTTAGCCCAGATTGCTTTAATTCATCAAGCATATATAACCTGACACTTCAGTAATTATACAAATATGCTTTTGTGAAGGAGTTATTCCTTGTATATGTCTCATCCTTGTGACGTATTTAAATTATAAAAAATAACATTATAAAGAATAACATATAAGTTCGAAAACTTGAAGCGAAAATAGATTCACGGGTAAGATAGTGTAATTGGAAACGACGCGACGGTAACACATTTTTCCGGCAAGAGAGTGTTTTTTATTTTTTCCATTTTTCATTTGAAATTTCATTAATTTATCTCAAGGGTTTATTATAATTTAATAAATTAGTTATATTAGAATAAAGGTGCATTAAAAAATTATTGGTGAGGAAAAGAAAGAATAAAATCTCAAAACAACACTTTTTCAGTTACCTTTTACTACTATTCTAGTACGAGTCCACGGTTTAATTTACTTATTAACATATTGTGAACATAACAAAACGTTATTACAATACCTTCTTAATTTTTAATTTTTATTACTTAATTTAACTTTTCTTTGTTTATATTTTATTTACTTAATCTAATGTCTTACATTTTTGTATTCTTGTACTATTTATATCTTACTTACCTAATTTAATGTCTTAATTTTTGGAACTTAATCTTATATTTCTTTGTCTATATCTTACTTATTTAATCTAATGTCTTACACTAACGATTACATTAACAATAGATTTATACATATATGACAATGCCCCCCACTTTTAAACACGAGAATAAATTCTCATTTAAAAGTGAGTAAGCGTGTAGGTAGTATAAATGTGTATTAATTATATTATATTGAAAACAGCCACTCTTAAGTTTGTACATTTACCATTTAAATTTAATAAAAAAAATAAAAAAATAAGAGTAAAAGATCTATCTAAGTCTATCTAATATTTTGCAATTACACGCATATACTCAGAAAATTTAATTAAAAAATATAAAAATCAAATATAGAAGTTTTCAAATATTCATCAGTTTACCATTATTACAACTTTAAGTTCATCCCTCAACGGATTTTCGCTCAAGTGAAAGACGTTGATATCCGATGACATGCGATTCATTAATCTATCTTATTGCTCTGGCAGTAGGTATAAGAGTAGGAAGGTTTTGTATCCGGAACGTAAAAATTGCTACTATGCACATATCCGCTTGTATGTAAGTCAAAAATATTTTTTTTTCAGGTTATTTATTGTAGGTGAGTTTTCTTAAGATAAAATCACAGGGGAAAGCTAAAGGAAATTATGCATTCTTCCTTAAGCAGACATACTGCATCCGATGGTAGAATGAGAAAGGGGGGGGGGAGAGTCAAGCAAGTATCGTGTAGTAAATACCGAACCCATACTTTATAAACCTTTTATGGATTCTTTTCAGTTTATGGACTTATGTTACCTCATGTACCCGAAAACAACGACTCCTATTTTTAGTCCACTCTGCACCAGTGAATTGAAGATGAATTCCAATACGCGGATGCTGGAGATTTCTCCATAAAAATGAAAAACTTTAGTTTGAGAGTGAACTAACCTAAACCACCTCGATGGAATGCCAGTTTCTAATGGTACGTATTTAAATATTAGTTTTACAATGCACAATATTTTATAAAATTTATGTGTCACGGATGTTTTATATTTTAATGGCTGTTCGTACCCGGCGTCGCTTAGGTTAAGGATTTTGTTATCAATAAGTTTATGAGGGACAAAAGGTTCCAATGTTTTCCAAAAGTTTCTAATAAAAACAATGTTTCCATTTAATCTAGGCTGGGATGGATGTGAGGTTGAGGGAAGAAATGTATTAAAAGTATGAATGGGCTATGTATTCCGAAGGGACCTAAGGAATATTTATGTAAAATTTGGGTCAGATATGTCAAACGGTGTACATGTGTAAAAAATATATCTTGGAGATTTGTATTGAATATATATCACGGGGAGGGGTAAAGGGAGTGGGAGAAAATTTCACTTATGTTACCCGCCGGGTCGTAAAAAATAAGTATGCAAAGTATATCGGACGGGAGGGGGTTGCGCAAAGAGGGGGGAAAATATGGTTCATATTTTCTATAGAGTTACTTAAAGAACAAATATTCATATTTGGGTCAGATGGTCAAACGTTGTAGATTTGTATAGAAAATATATCAGGTGCAGGAAGAGGGGAGGGGAAAAATGTCGCTTATGTTACCTGCCAGGTCCTAAAGAATAAGTATGCATTGGGTCTGATTGATCAAAATGTGCAGATTTGTATGGACAATTTATTAGCGGGAGAGGGTGGGGTAAAGGGGGAGGGGGACATGTCGCCTATGTTACTCGCAGGGTCTTAAAGAATATGTAAAAAAAAAATTGAATCAGATCGGACAAATTGTGTAGATTTATAAAGAGGTCAGACAGATAGATAGACATTGAGTTTTATAGGTATTGATATATTATAATATTTAATAAAAACAGTACGTATTTAATAAGAAGATTGAACTTGTATATTATTGGTATATGTTAATTTCAGAATTTACACATTTAATTACAGGATTTGTACTTCTATGCGTAAATATCTACGCGTAGATAATTTTAGCCGGTTCAGTGGGTATGTCAAACAAAGCTTACATATTTAGACACATATATATGAAAAGTTGTATGGTATCTACTTGTGTGGAGGTATTTCCTGTTAAATATATTAATTTATTTCGAGGATGAAGGTAATCCGGAAATCGATTGATTTAACAAAACTATAAAAACGATCGATTCATGATAAGAATGTAGGTATATTGAATAAAATCAGTGAAATTGTGCAATTGATCGTATAATTATAGCATAAATAATGAATATATATATTTTCATAATTTAGATTACAAGTTCTGCTCAAGGCCTGCTCTGGCAATGTGCATATGTATATTTTGTGCACTAATATTGTGTGATCATCTATGGTTCTATGGATTCAGGTTATTGTCAAGAAAATAGATGTTGTGTAGGAGTGACATTTTTAATGATGATTGTGTATTTGTAAAAATATCAGCCTCATTAACGGTAAGGTCAGCACATTACATAGTGTATGTACGACACATTCTTTTGACGGGAGAAAAATAACCAATATTATTAGAATACTCGCTTTTTCTATAGTACTCTGGATTTATTATATAGGGATTACCAGCAAATTTTTGTCAGATAAATAAAAATAATCAATAGGTCCCCTGAAAAGCTTGCGTAGCACAATATATTTTCCGTCGCAACAATATGCATTTTGAAAAACGCAAGACGATCCTCGAAACTGATTTTTATTTGTAACTAGCTGTAACCCGTCAAAAATTACCTACTTTTATATGTCGGTTCTTAAAGAATAAGAATTTATTTACATATAAAAAAGTAAAAATAGTATAAAAAATAGAAAAAAAAAGGTTTTATAAAAGAAGTTACCGCCGACGATATAGCTGCTGTGGGGAGAAAGAAATGGTTACAACTAGCAAACAACAAGGAAGGATGGAAGGGTATGGAAGAGGCCTATATCCAGCAGTGGTGAGATGAAGGCTGAAGAAGAATAAGAAAAAGAAAGAAAATGTATCGTTAACATAAGGGTCTCAAATTATTCGTTATCAAAGATGATTATTGTGGCGAAAATGCTATCGCTCTTTCCCGGAATGGAAGAGTCCTGCATCGTATCCCATTGATTACGTCCAAACCGCTCCTGAATAAAAATAACACTTAAAAGCAATCGCGAATCTGTAGTGAATCACTAAATCGAAAACACACTTACCATAAAATAACCTAAGTTTTTTTTCCATATCGTAAAAGAAATCAAGTTTGTAAAGTATTATTTATTACTAGCTGTTCGTACCCGGCGTTGCACGGGTTAAGGATTAAGTTGAAAATAAATTTGTGGGGGTAAAGCTTTGATTCGAACGATATAGATTTGCATAGAAAATATGTCAGTGGGAGAAGAATGGGTATAAGAATAGGAGGGAAATATCGCCTATACTACCCGCTGAGTCCTAAAGAATGAGTTTCAAAATTTTGAATCCGATCGGTCAAACCGTACAGATTTGCATCGAAAATATGTCAGGGGGAGGGGAACGGGTGTCAGAATAGGGGGGAAATATCACCTGTGTTACCCGCTGAGTCCAAAAAAATAAGTTTCCAAATGTTGAGTCCGATCGGTCAAATTTGTACAGATTTGCTACAAATATACAAAAAAAAAATACAAAATCGGTACAGATTTGCAGATTGCAGATTTGCTGATTTGAGTCCTAAAGAATAAGTTTCAAAATTTTGAGTTCGATCAGTCAAACGGTACAGATTTGCATCGAATATATGTCAGGGGGAGGGGAAGGGGTATGAAAATAGGGAGGAAATATCGCCTATGTTACTCGCCCAGTCTTAAAGAATAAGTTTCCAAATTTTAAGTCCGATCGGTCGAATGGTACAGATTTGCATCGAAAATATGTCAGGGGTAGGGGAAGGGGTATGAAAATATGGGGGATATATCGCCTATGCTACCCGCTGGGTCCCAAAGCATAAGTATGCAAAATTTGAATCGAATCGGACAAACGGTGTGGATTCGTATAGAGAACAGACAGACAGACAGAAATTGAGTTATATAGGTATAGATAAAGAAAAATTGGTTATCTTTATCTTCACAATGAATTCAAAATGTTCTTCATGTTCGGAAACCATGTGTGCCGGCAATCTATTTGTGTGCTCCGTATGCAAAGGGTCATTTCACTTCGCCTGTGGTGTAATCAGCGGGTCGTGTTAGAAGAGACTGAACGTGGAGCGTCGCCGGCTACGCAAGTGCATAGGCTGCAAGAAGATAACCAATCAGGCCATACTGAATACGCCGATCATCACCGCCGGGCCACAAACGGCAGGCTAGTAAACCGACCGGACGCGGACTGTATAAAGTCGGTTCAAAATTACATAATGGAATTTATTGAAAATAAATTACAAACGGTTAACGACGCACTGCAAATATACACCTCCAAATTCGATGAGTTTTTCAACCTCTTCAAATTTTACTCTGAAAAAATCAAAGAACTTGAAAACAAATTCACCGAATTCGAGAACAAGATAGAAAGAGCAAATGAACTGGAGAAGGAAGTAGATGATCTACGAAAGACAATAATGGACCTACGTCATTCTACAAATAAGCAGGAACGGTGGGCCCGTCATAGTAATTTGGAAATTAAAGGAATTCCGAAAAAAAAGAAAAAAATCTGATCAACCACATCCATAAAATTGCTGAAACGGTCGGATTTCCCCTGGCTTCTGATGATCTGGACTTCGCCGTAAGAGTGTCAGCTAACCTAACCCAACCAGAATAAACAAAATAATATTATTCTTAAATTCGTCCGAAGGCACACAAAGGACGGACTTCTATCAGCGATACGAAAAAAACGGGGTGTCTCAACCACAGACTTTGGCCTCACTGGAGCAACACAAAGAATCTTTATGTATTGTTATTTTCTTTGAATAAATTGTTTTTCGTAACGCACCCCAGAGACAGTGAAGTGGTAAGTGCAGTTTTCTCGCCGCGTCGCACGAGTGCTTGCATCATCAGCGGCGTAGCGAGGAAGCTGCTTTAGCATTAAAACAATGCCAAACTGGATGGCGAAAGTGTAGGGCCGATACGGGAGCTTTTGCTCGTAGAACGGCCCTGGGTCTGTGGTGGGTCCCACTTCACTGCCAGGAGGACCCTTCCACTCTTTTCTGTTACAAACTTTTATAGACCAATTAAATATAATCATTGAAAACTCTGTTCCATCTGACATATTTCTCATACTCGGAGACTTTAATTTACCGGATATTTCATGGGGAGGTGGAAGTGACAGTTCATCACTATCTCAACCCATTACACAACATCGCTCAGAGGAGATTTCTGTGACTCACTTAATTACCTAGATTTTCAGCAATTTAACGACTCAGTAAATTTTTGGGTAGAATTCTAGACCTGGTTCTCTGCAATGACAATATAATTGATGCAAAAGCGGCGATCCTCTAATGGAGGAAGATTCACACCACAAAGCGATCAATATAAGTATTTCGCTATAAGTATAAATAAGCTGTAGAAAAAAGTGATTCTATGTTTGACCATAGTACTCTGGGGGTGCATCCGACCATTGAAAATGAATTTGGTCCTGCCGATATACAACACATCACAGTCAATCCAACCCACCTAAAAAATCACGCCCTCGTAGCGCAGTGGGTATGACACTGGCTTCCCACACCGAGGGTTCCGGGTTCGATTCCCGGTGAGGTCACAATTTTAATCGATGTGATTTACTCAAGCCTGGGTGTTGTGTCATGTATTTCGCTTCTGTAATTGGGCCTCCTGGCCTGTTGAAGCGTAAAAAAAAAAAAACAGTTTTCAATTATTATTTAAACAAGGGCGCTGGGTCTGACTGAATCCTGCCTTCATTCGTTCATGCGTGCCGCTCCAGTATTGTCATCCCGCTTAGCCTATTTTTCACTAAATCTATCAATGAAGGTACTTTCCCAGACTAAGGGAAAAATGCATACATTACTTCCATTTTCAAATCTGGCAATAGAAATAAAGTGTCAAATTATCGATCCATTTTTAAATTAACAGTTTTCAGTAATATATTTGAAAAAATTGTTTACACGGAGGTTTTCAACGCTATTAGCCATACATAATTCTTTTCTGGTTACTCTACCACTACAAATTTGACTACTTTCACACATTACGTACTATCCGCTATAGATCAGCAAATGCAAACTGACGCTATTTATACAGATTATAGTAAGGCCTTCAAAAAAGTAGATCATCGCATTTTAGTCGATAAACTTCTAAAAATTGGCATTCATGGAGACTTATTACGATGGCTTATCTCCTATATCAGTAACAGAAACCAAGCGATGGTCATAGGTGGATTCAAATCAGATTGGGCCCGCATCTCCTCGGGAGTCCCCCAAAGGAGTTTGCTCGGACCGTTACTATTCATAATATACATAAACGTCATACATACCTGCTTCCAATACATTAATTTTCTTCTGTACGCTGATGATATGAATCTATGCCAAAGTTAGCTCCCTAGAAGACAGTAAAAAATTGAAGATGATCTCACCCGCGCATCGGCCTACTGTATGGTTAATAAACTCCTCCTCAATAACAATAAATGTCATCAAATCACATTCACGAGGAATCTCAACAAAATTCATTTTGCCTACACAACAGATAACACTCCACTAGAAATTAAAAGCGAATTAAAGGATCTTGGTTAGATTCTCAATAACAAACTCCTTTTTAAGAACCATATCGATCAAATTACATCAAAAGCCTGTAACATGCTAGGTTTCATACTGCGAACGTGCAAAAACTTTAAAAATCCATTCCCCTAAAATCATTGTACTATGGGTTCATTCGAAGCAACCTGGAATATGCATCTCAAGTGTGGAACCCGCAAAAAATTACGTACATTGCGAGACTTGAAGAGTTTCTCCGCCACCTCAACACTAGAATTAACTTATCTTTTGACTCTTATCACGAAGCACTACATTTACACAGCTTAAAAACTCTGTTACAGCAAAGAGCACGTGCTGATCTAACTCTATTATTTAAACTACTGAGAAGATATCTTGACTGTCCCAATCAACTGGACTTAAATCTCTTTTCGTGTTCCCTACAGATGTACCCGACAAAACGTGCTCTTCCATGTTCCGAAAAAAAGAGCATCCCATACACAAAATACATTTTTATGTCGCGCATGCAAAGCTTTCAATAATAATTGTATCGATATTGACCTCTTCAACATTTGTCTTACTGAATTTAAAAGAATGCTTTAGATTACATGTACTAAATCGAATTCAAACATTCACTCACTATATCTAATCTTCTCTTCTTCCACCTCTATCCTGACTCCTACCTTCTAATCTTTTTTCACCCACTAATTCACTCATTACTTGATATACTTTTTCTTTTTTCACATTCAATCACTTACCATTATTTAGTCTTAACATTGGTAGTTGCTTACTACTATTCATTAATTCAAAATAATTAACTTTAACATATCTTATCTAACTTTGTTATTAACATCTGTGAATCTTTTGCATACATCTGAAGTCGAAATAATTAACTTTAACATATCTTATTAACATATCTTATCTAACTTTGTTATTAACATCTGTGAATCTTTTCAATTGGTCTATGAAATGAATACTATGTTTTTACATTATATTTTTTTAAAACTGTTAAGATATTTATTAAGATAAATAAATAACCAAATTATTTTTGCGATAATTTTTTCCTATATATCTTTCAGTTGCTTTATCTAATTTATGATCAATTGCTTTATGTATTTTATAATTAATTGTTCTTCTTCACAGAAAAATGTGTTATCATGAAAAAATAAAAATACTTATTATTTATTAGGTATATCTTGAATTGTTTTAATTTTATCAATGAATGTTGGTGTTGTTGATGCTAATAACAGTAATATCTTGCTTATCTTCTAACATTCGAATCCCTGACCACTGAATTGCTAGGTCGGCATCTTGACCACTAGTGGAAGAAGCACGTCTTTATTAAACTGTAAAAAATACTACTTGAACAAATATTGACGCGTTATTTCCAGTAGAAAACATAATTTTTAACCAAAAAAGGACCGCTCAACAGTCGTACGATATCAATTGTAAGCCAAGACGCCTTCAGCATTATTAATTATAGCGCTAGGCTGCTTCAGATTAAGAGCGAAGAGAACTCTCGCAAATAATAACGTGAAAAATAGGTAGTCGCAGTGCAAACATTCGAGGCGGCGCGCTCCCCCGACTGCCGTCTCCGAGCGCGGGACGTCGCATCACTAGCCCGGCTGTGTAAAGGCGCGTACACAGCGCATACGTCGGCGCTTAAAATACGTTAAAACGTTCGCGGCATTGACACGTTAACGTTTTGAAGGGGGAATTTCAGCGAGGAGGCGAAATCCCGTTTGGAAGCCGAGCAAGAATTTTCCATTTCAGCCCGTGTGTGCAGAGCGCGGGCGGGGGCGGCGCCTCGAGGATTGACTCTGTTTGTTATCCAAATGGTATCTAGCTACGGAGGCTGCCGAAACCCTCTCGGAGGGCGGCGGTCGCCCATCGCGGAGCGGGAGCTTTTCCCCAATTAATTGGTAGACGCATACGGAGCGCTCGAGAGGTAAACTGACAGACTTGTTTGTCTTCGTTACAATTCAAAGTTCTATCTGAAATCGATATCTATCACATTTGATTGCTTTGGGTGAGTGGTTCGGTTGGATTTTAATATCGCACGTTTATACGATTTTAAAATACGTCCTTTTCTGTACATTTTTTCCTGACTTAAATAATGTTTAAGTCATTTCTTTCTTACAATTATAATGATAATAGCCATAACATGATCTTCTTTATCAATTATTATATATTTGTATGATTTAGGGAATAACAGAGCTAGACCACAATACTTAGCAAGTAGATTTTTGCCTGAGTTGTCGTTGTAGAATATGTTCATACAACAATGTCTTAATATCGCTACTTATGGAAACAAGTGACTTCAAAGGCGGCCCTTGTAGCCCAATGGGCATGACACTTGCTTCCCACACCGAGGGTTCCGGGTTCGATTCCCGGTGAGGTCACAATTAATCTATGTGATTTAATCAAGCCTGGGTGTTTCGTTTCGCTTTTGTAATTGGGTTTCTTGGCCTGTTGAAGCTTTAAAAAAAGTTTATTTAAACTTTCGAAAATAAACCAGATTTTTTGCAAAGTTTTAATAATTTACTGTCCAGAAGAAATATAAATTTTAATTTTGATGTCGCTTATTTCCATAACTATTGTTATAAGAACATTTTGCTAGAACATTTTCGACTCATAATTTAGGCCGAAATCTACCTTTAATTATTGTGGACCTTCTTTGTCACACTTTGCATATTTTTTAATTTTGTATTTAACATTAACGTTAAAGTTTTATGTACCACAAAGTTTTTCATAGTAGGCACAGCAAAATGAATTCTGTTTATTTGAGCTAATGACATTTATTTGTTGGGTTCTATTATATGCTACCTTGCTCTTATGAAATTTTATTAATCGAATCGGTTCAAGAACATCAAATATTCTAAACGAATCTACGCATCTCTATTTTTAACATAAATAAATAAATAAATCAAACGTATTTACTCCTGGTAAAATTTGTACCAAACTTGTAGAAAGAACTAAGGATTCTTTTAATTGACTATTTACACAATTTATATATATCTCCGTCAGCTGAAAATATTAAATTTATTTATTTATCTAAATGAATGAATATTTTTTCGAAGCAGATTAAACATTCTATGCATGTTTAGTATGATACACGCGTTCGAAATATATAAAGTTTTTTTTACATACATTTTAATAACAACAATAAATTTTAAAAAGTATAGGTACCGCTTAACAACATCGTCTGCCGGCGCAAAATGGATTCACTATTTTCACAACCACTATAAAATTATATATTTATTAACATATATTTATGTCTCCAAAATTGTGTGGTTACTTTAATACAATACATCAAATCGTGAACAGTTTTAGTACCGCAAATTACCGTAGACTGCATTGTCAAACTGAAAAACAGAAGACCTGATAATCGACTATCCAATTAAGCACGATAATCTATTGAAATCGATAAATCTCAGATTCTTAATTTAGAATGGAAGGATAAGTGCGATTATTGTGTCAAAGAAGAAAAAGTATTGCAAAGGTGAAAAGTTGCCTAGTCGTTGTCGTTGTCCTGGCGCCACTTAAAATTCATTTCGCTGAAAGTTAAATCCGAAAAACATGACTATTAAAAAATGGTGGCTTGTTGATTGGAAAAAAAGGGATGGACGGAGAACCCTCTAACGGCAATAGAAAAGATACCGTGGCAGTACTGTTTTTTTCGATAAATTTGTCCTTTGTATACGCAATTTCTTTAATATATAGGTAATGTGTGTTTATTTTTCTTAAAATAATTACGGTATAAAGTAGTTAATTGACAGTTTCCGATTTTAGGGGAATTTTTTTGTCAATCACATGTATTATATATGGAATACGTGTATGGAAATCTTTGTAGGGTGGCCCAGGGCTTATGATCTTTATGAGCTAACTTAAGTAATCATTTTACACAACGTTCACGTTTAACGTTTCATCTATAATTTATCTGAATTAATAATTATCCCTCTGTGGATAAAATCCAGTAATTGTATTCTCAAAACAATAATGTAAAAATATAAACTATACACATAAGGTAAAATGAGGTGACAATTCTTTTTAAAAACTTATGAGATGTAGGTTCCAGAGATTCATGAGAAACTTCCTTGAGTAGTGACAGGTTTTTTCGTGTTTACCTCAGAAACTCCTCAGTAATAGACATTGTTGCTTTTGCTTTTATGTCAACAATTTAGAACGAGAAAATCGTTAAAAAGCTGTTTAGTTGGTCTATCTTATTTAGTTATTCCTAATCGCGGTAGAGCAGTTGAATGTGTATGCCGTAAGAGAATGCCGCACATTCCAGAAATATTAATTAATTTCCCACATTCGTCGAACTGTGCTCCACGCGAGAGGGAGTGTTCCCGCACCTGGGAGGCGGCAACGGGATCGAGCGCTGCGGTGTGTAAAGTGTAAAATGAGCGACTAATCCGAAAACAGGAACGGGAACGGGATTCAGACAAAGGACTGTTTTGTGGGAGGATTCGCTATCCAATAACAACACAACCCATTTAATTACCCAGGCTGTTTCTTGAATTAAATCTTGTAGCGCATGTAGAAGGTGAAACACCACCGCAAAATTCGATGAATATCTAATGAAAAAAGTAACCCATAAAAACCAAGTTTTTATTATACTCCCTTTCTTTGTAAAATATAACAACAATAAAAGACGAATTAAAACATGTAACATAACATTAAACTTACAGTAATTTAATATATTTCTTAAATGTCAATGTTTTGAGCTTTGATTAGACACTTCATGCTTTGAAGATTAAATTTCAAAAACATTTGTCAGTCAATTTAGATTTTCGACATTCGTAGTGAAGTACCTATTGTGTATACCGACGGAGTACTTCAAATTTAGAAAATATTCCGCGACGTTATTGGGCCGCCGTTGCTAATCAAACTTTTCTAATGATTCCAATTTGAAAAAAACAATAAAATTTCTAAAAATCCGAAATTATACTATAATTATTAATTTTTTTTAACGAAAATTCGATAGATCTTCTTGATCGTTGCCACGATTCTACTTGCCAAGTTTCAGCTCGCTTGGATCACGAGAAAAGGGTCAATAATCGATTCAAAGTTTTTTTGACGGCAAGCAAGCAAGCAGACGCCACGAGTTAATATAAAGGGAATAAATAGTAATAAGTATTCGTTTTTTAATTATTTTTAAACGGTATTTTTTGCAGTATTTCTTTTTATTTAAAAGTTATAAGATACGAGAACGGAATACGTCAGTACGTCGCACCAATATTCGACAAACTCGCTGGTATTCTGGAATGGGACTCAAATAATCGGCCATCAAACCACTAGGAGAGCTTCACGATCATTATAACAACAAGCTACCCACTGAAGTTTGTCACAATTCAGTTCATAAAAATAAATACGTTGTATTTTATGCAGGCGGGTGCAGTCAGAAGGTATTAGCGTAAATTATCATATAATGAGATATTAATCTCTAATTTATATGATAAAAATTGTGCTGTGTTCAGGTAGGCCACAAAGATGGAAACAATGAGGCGCCGCTATAAAAAGAGTAAGCACCGGCTCTCTCGCTCTCTCCTTAATTAGCTGGCGTGCAGACAGTACGCGGTTTCATTAGGGTCGGTTGAAACTTTTATATCGGAGAATCTTGTAAACCATTCTGCATTTTATTTGGCTCTCCTTATTCCGTGTCGGGAAATGTAAGATAAATTATCGTAGGAATATTACGAGATGTATCTTTTATTTAGATTTATTTAGTAGAAATTCTAGTAAGTACACCTTGTTTCAAAGTAATAACTACACGCCACTGATTTTATATTAAAAATATACTGTAGGGCCTTAGAAACTGATTCAATCATGTTCTATCTAATTTAACGCTCTTACTCATAAACTAACACAAATAAAAACAAAAATTAAAAACACAGTTGTTTTCTTACAATTAACTTCGCTTTAAAATTTCACCTCAGACTGGGTAAAAAATAAAAATTTAAATCAAGAAAACTATCACATTAAAATGAACGTTTTTCTTTTGAAGAATAAAAATGAATTAAAAATGACAATTATATATATTATTATATTTAAGAGGAAATAAGCAGTTCACTCCGAGGTTAAAAATCAGTTTTCTTTAAAATTTGCTTTCAAAAAGAAATCGGGCACATGTTTCACTTGAATTGCTGTATGTTTTGTCTTTAGAGCCTATGAAAGACATTCTGGGAGAAGTAATGAAGCCTCCGTTGGACCTGTTATAAAGGTCAATTCAATCATTGACACAAGGTCTTTTCACAGTAATCACTATTTCAATAGATTATGAGTGTTTGAAACAACTAGATCAGTAATTGGAAACATTTCTAAGATCGGCCCCAAGAAGAAGAAAGAACGAATAAATGAGGACTGAACAGTAAAAAAATAAATGACGCGCTTGTTGATGGTACCATAAACAGAGGATGGTAAACCAGATACTGAAAGACGGTCCTAATAGAAGTCTCAATAATCGACAAGCATGCATGAGAAGATGTATGAATGTAAATGAAGCGAGAGTTGTGTGTCAGAATAAAAAGAGTGTGGCGCTCCATCCTCTTTGACTACTTCAATGCTTAACACATTCGCAGTGCGCATGCGTTGAGCATTTTAAGTGACTTACGTTGAGTGGTCTTTCAAGAAATAAATTTTTCTGTTGGTTAAAGCGTAAATATTTATGCCTAACTTTTAATGGAACCGAGGAAAATGTAAAGATTTCTTTAAAGGAGCAACATTGAGTGAATATATAATTTAAAATTCTGTTAATAAAATAAAACTTCTTCTTTTCAAACGTACTGATTGTCGACTCTCTCAGAGGAGGCAAACTTCTTCCGAAAATGTTGAGATAAAATCTTAAAAAAATGATAAAGTTTGAAGTAAAACAAAAATGTGAACTCGTTAAGGATGCGAAGAAAAAATGTCAATTGTCTTCGTTGCCTGAATAATATGTGGCTATAACAACTGATGAAACTTTTTCATAATGATGTCATTAATATTAAATATCGTTGACATTATAATTTGTAGATTAAACCATTCCAGAAAGCGATGAAGAAATTGTGATTTTAGAGAAATTATTAATTACTTAGTTTATTGCATCAATTAGTATAATAGCTTTCAGGTTTCCAGTTTCTCAAAAGATTAATTAGGTACAACAATATGTAACATCACCATCATTATAAATATCATCCCCATCTAAAACAAAAAATATCGATCCGCAGCCAGGTAAAGTTTTTATATCTATAGGTGGCTCTCGTAGCCCAGTGGGCATGACACTGGCTTCTTGTCCTTGTCAATATATCTATAGGTGGCCCTCGAAGTAGAGTGGACATTACACTGGCTTCTTGTCCTTGTCAATATATCTATAGGTGGCCCTCGTAGTAGAGTGGGCATGACACTGGCTTCTTGTCCTTGTCATTATATAAAAAGGCGGCCCTCGTAGCCCCGTGGCCATGACACTGGCTTCTTGCCCTTGTCCTGATATCATAGGCATGTGGATATGACATGATACGTAGCACAGTGGGCATGACACTGGCATCTCACACCGAGGATTCAGGGTCCAATTCCCAGTGAGGTCACTATACAATTATGTGATTTCGTCGATACTGGGTGTTCTTGTGTTATGTTTCACTTCAATCCCCTGGCCTGTTGAAAGTAATATAATACTTGATATAAGTTACCATAATAACAGATTAACTTTTAACAAAAGACAAGCGAGAAATATTGAATGAAAATGAAAACTTTCTTTCTGAAATCAATTGCTGTTTCAGAATTTTTAACACATTATTAAGGCAGGAATCTACCTGCAATTGTGGATTTCATTCTATTATTCCCTTTATATGTATTTTATATTTCAATCTTATATAAGTATATTTATTACACTATATTTATTACAGGAATCTACCTGAAATTGTGGATTTCCTTCTATTATTCCCTTTAAATGTATTTTATATTTCAATCTTATATAAGTATATTTATTACACGATATATATTTATATGTAACTTTCTATCGCATAAAGCGCATATGAAGCGACTTTTATGTTTTAGTATATTAGTGGTAAATAAAGTAAAATTGTAATATTTCGTCACATAAAAACTTCCTTTACTTCATCTTCTTTATTTCTTCATCATCAGTGTCTTCTTTTTTGCGCTACATCCCAAACTTTTGGTCTCTTCAATCACGATACTGGGTGTTCTGCAGCCCGTTTGTATTATAAATTCACCATTATTTTTTGTTCACATTCTACACATATCTATAACGACCGATAACTTCAGAGTATATACAAGAAAAGTTATATAAAATTTTACTATCATAAAAATCGCAAACTCTTTTAAAACAATCCTTTTCTGAGAACGTCAGATAGAAAATCAAATCTGCAAAGATTGTCTCAAGGAACCACCGGAGTCGGAATAAATCGTACAATCAACAACTTCTGACAACAGATTTACATCGAGATAATGAAAAAGTTTGAATAGGCCTCTGGAATTGAAATGTTCTTGAAAATTACTTTTATATTGTGATTTGGTCTGGATAAGAGTACGGCCTACCCGGTATTGTAAATACGAATTTAAACCAAGAAGAGTTCTAACCGATGCGTCACCGGATACTCGAGATTATCAGAATAAATTTTAGAAACTAATTATTTATCTTCAGTAAGTGATTATCCATCTCTTCTTTTTTCTGGAATTAAAAAAAATGAGACGCGTACACGTAAAAAATGTCACGTCTTAGAAGAATAACAATATTACGATCATTTAAAATACTCGAAACTATACTACTTGATTTTCGAGCTTCAAGTACCTATATTGCTACCTTTGATTTTATAAACCACATATTACTTAATTATACTAAGGTATATAAATATTAGTTATATTCTATCCTTTCTAGTGATCATTGTGAAAAAAATCTACAATTTAAACGCAAAATCCATAAAAAATAATACAATTTTTATATTTTCCGCTGTATCTATATCTTTTTAGTATGCTATTTGGGTCAATAAAGAGCCAAAATTAAAATAAATAAATAATTTAACGAAACATAATATAAAACTCGCGCCAAAAACCAAAGGTCGCGGGTTCGAACCTCACTCCAGACTAGCAAGTTAGTCCTATTTTCATAGCACAAGCGTTTAGCTTAGTTTGAAAATAGTAAGAATATTGATGTGACACGTATTCCGTGTTCGCATCTCTATTTTTAAAAAAAAAAAATAAAAAAAAAAAAAACATAAAAAACATAATATAAAAATTTATATATAATTTTTTATTTATTAAAATGTTCGAAGTGACTACCAAATCACTTAAATAAGTGTGGTTATTTATGAAGGTTTTATTCGCTTACTATATAATGGTTGTTAAAAAGGTTATATTTTTATTTAAAAATAAATAGATCGTTGATGGTTCATTATTGACTCAGAAAGAGGGTCCTGGTGTTATTCCATCGTATATAAAATTTTGGCTGGTTATAAATTGACGTGTAAATTATTCAAAATAAATACATTCGCTCTGATTAAAATTTTACTTCAAAGTAAATAGCTATACTTTGATGTAAAATATTATCGTAATAGATACAAATATTAAATGTTCCGTAAAATTATATATTTATTCTATGTAAATACTCCCACGCGTATAAATAATTCAACGTATGTAGGTATGTTCCATTCAATCTAAAAACTAATTTTGATGATGTAAAATTAATGCAATACTTATTTTATTAAGTATTATAATAAACAAAAGTTAGCGAGTCTATCATTGATTCTAATTCATTGTCAGCATACTTATTTCCGATTGATACATTTAAAAAATAGCGTTTTTAAAATAGTTTCAATGTTATAGCCTTATTCACGTAATTAGACATTAAATGAGAAATGAGAAACATCTCAGATATTTATTTAAGACGTAAACACTTAGGTATAATTTTCAAAGAATCTTTTTTTTTATTTTTTTTAAAAAGACTTAAAGGTCTTAAAAATGAGTTGCTAGCGTTAATCAATATCAATCAATCAATATTCAATGTATATATACATGAATATATATCAATATATTCAAATATATGACGAACTACTTTCTAGGGGAACCCGCGTAAAAACAGTCCTGAAAAGGACTTTTAAACTCCCGACGTTTCGAACAGGTAACACTGCTCATTCTCAAGGGCCTCTTATTTTGATTCCTGCCCAAAACTGGACGAGTAAACCCGACTGTTCGGGGCAAGAGCCAGAACAAAAGTAAATTAAAATCCTTATTGGTGCTAAACATTATTGATTTTTATTTATTTGTTTAATAGCCGACTTTGGGAACGGGTAATTACTTTACTAATTGGTTTTTCTATTCTTGTTGAATTAGTGGATCGAAAGATCGACCAGAAAGTAGTTCGTCATCTTTTATCCGCGAAAACCTTAAATATAACATATATATATATAAAAACCCGTGAAAACCTTATATATATATATATATACAAAAACCCGTGTTTCTCTATCCGCCAAGTAGATACTACCACCACCTGGTGGTTATGGTGGTGGATAGCCCTTGGTGTCCCATTGAAAATGTGCGAGTTTGGTGGGGGTGGCTGAGCGTGGGTGGGAGTGGGTGACGAAAATGTGCATTCTAGCACATTTTTTTTTATGGGAAGCTGCAAATATTTCAGATTATTCCAGAATGGGCCCGCTGACTGTGTCGGTAAGTCTCGAAGGTTCCGGAAAAATCCGCTCTAGATCTAGAAGATAATTAAAAGTTCTATAAGGTTCCTAAGTGAGTAGCGGAGTATGTCGGTGTGTGCAAAAGGTTCCAGAACGTTCATGAACGTTCATGCTTTTCAAGTTTCTGGAAGCAGAAAGTTCAAGAACTATCTATAAGGTTCCAAACTGAATGGCGGAGTGTGCCGGTGAGTCTAGATGATTCTAGAATGTTTGATAATGTTTTTGAAAATTCTGGAAGGAAAAGGTTCTAGAAGATTTCCGAAAGTTCTATAAGGACCTAAACTGAGTGGCGGAGTGTTTCAGTGAGTCTAGAAGGTTCCGGAATGTTCATGAAGGTTCTCCAATGCTTTAAAAGGTTCTGGAAAGAGAAAATTCAAGAAGATTTTAAAAGGTTCCAAACTGACCGTCGGAGTATATCGGTGAGACTAGATGGTTCCAGAACGTTCGATAAAGCTCTAGAAAGTTCTGGAAAATTTCCGAAAGTTCTATAAGTTTTTAGAAAGTTTAATAAAGCTTTAGAAAATTCTGCTTGGAAAAGGTTCTAGAAGATTCCAGAAAGTTCTATTAGATTTCGGAATGTTCTAGAAAGTTTTGGAAGGTTCTATCTAGAGTGTAATGATTGTGCGCTGAAATATCTGTTGATATAAAAAGAGACGTCAACACAATTTTATGTTCACCGAATTGTGGTCCTGAGCGAAGCCGGGCCAACCAGCTAGTATAAATTAATAGGCTACCGCGCCAAGCGCCTCGCAGTGTTGCTATAGCGCGCGGTGCATCAAACACATTTGGGGGGTTCATAGGGTACACATATTTTACCTGCAGTTAGTTGTCTGTGACGATTCTAAGCTTTCAAATAAGCATACAGAAATGGTGAGTACTACTCTATTTCTTTCAAATTAATTGGTTTAATTCTCTCTATCTGTCATGATCAAGCATCGCGATTGAGTACCTAAAAAAATCTATAGAAATACTTAAGATATTTTAAACTATTTTACGTGCTTAGTGTTATAACACGAATCATTAAATCAAAAATCAATCCAAAAAAATAGACTTCCTTTTCAGTCAGCTACGTAGGCATTGTTATATAGAGAATTAGATAATTTGATTAATAATTTGTACCAATGACATATTATGCGATATAGTAATTGATAGTTTTAATTTTCATTTTAATGATATTTAAAAAATCTAAATATTAAAAAAAAAATCAAAGTATTTTATTAAAAAAAATTAAACCTACTTAGTCAATGTTTTCGTTTCATTTAATAAAAATTTTGAAAACATACTAATTTAAGAATTGCGTGAGATAGCTTATGGATAAGAAATAACGAACGAATATTCAAAATTATTATTATTGGTGATGCTCGTTTTCAATACTATTTCAATAATAGCCCTCTAGTTTTCAATACTTTTTTAATGCTAGCATTATTTATTTAGCATTTATTGTGATTACCATCATCTGTGTTGAGTTTAAATTTTTAAAGTCCGTCCCTAACATAATAAAAACACCCTTTTTCCGTTACATTGATACACATTTTATATTAAGTACTCAATAAATAAAAAAACTAATTTTACTACGGAATAAATTTATATATATTTGTAGTTTTTGAAATTGATGCTAATATTGCGAGATATTCCTGTTACCTTAGATTGATATTTTCAATGGAATTAGTGTTTTTATTTGCGCCCAAAGTGTAGTGCTTCAATTATTATAAGGTGTGGCTAGTCTGTTTTTGTTAAGACAGATTTTCTCTCCGACGTCAGCCCGTCAGCTGTCAACTCGTCGATATTGAGGAAATGCAATTCTGTAACGGTAAATATCAAGGAATATTGACACCAAAATGTCAGGAACAGTTTTGAAAAATTAATTAATTAATTATTTATTATCGTTTTGACACAGTAAAGACATTGTAATATTTTTTCTAAACATAAAAGTGTCGCACCAGCTAAAATAAAATTAATCTTCAGAAGTTTTTAAATAGTTTTAAGTTTATGGCAAAAATTAGTATTTTATAGATATTTTATGAAATCTAATGAGGATGGTTAGAGCATCCAATATCAAGAGTAAATTATGATGAAAACGTTAAAAAATATTCCTTATTGATGCTTTAAAATTGACCTACTCGTACATACTATGCCAATTTGTAAAATAAATAAAAATATTAATTAACACACATTCATTACCATTTTACCAACTTACATAGTTCGATCTCACGTATATTGGGTAGTGTGAAAAATAACACACTGTTCGAGTCTTCAGGTGTATACAGAGTCCCATGCGATTGTGGAGCGTTTCATATTAGGACAAACCGAACGCAATATCGCTACACGTTTGAAGGAACATATTGGAGCAATTAAAAATAACAACTCCAATATATCGGCAATCTGCGAACATACATCCAAACGGAATCTCTGTCACTTCATCGGATTTGACAAGACAAAAATCTTATCAACAGAACCGCGCCATATACCCAGATTAGCGAAGGAAATATAACAAACATCCCAATTTCAACAGAGATGACAGTTACAAACTATCAAGTATTTGGCGCCCTGTTCTCACGACCTTAATTCAAACTTTGAGATACGTTGCAGAAAAATCCGCCGACGTAATCATTACATATTGCACATTGGCGACCTCTATCGTAGTAGAAGACACTCCACAACAAAGTGCATTTAATTTACGCCCCCGGACACGCAAACTTTAATCTATTCGCCCTATACCGCCGCGGGTATAGGCCGTTCTCTTGATGACGTTGAATACGACTTCAACGAAACGTCGAGAATTGTCTCTCGGTAAACGTATGGTTCGTATAAAATATCCGTAACCATTTACAGTTAAATACAACGGAGGAGTCATGAAAACCAAATTTCAAATAAATAAATATAAATTATACAACATAAATACCAAATAAAAATAGTATCTAAAAACAACATTAATATAATGAAATACTTGTATGTGTGGCTTCTGTGGCGCGCATCATTGCCTCGAAAAAGAATTATTTTTCCTCATCCCTCCCGGCGTCGCGCGAATTCTTGATTTCTTAATTCCATTAGCGCAAAGATTACGGTGGCATTTCGTATAATGAAAGCTTTCTGATTAAAACGGCGCCTCCATAAAAGTTCTTAATTAAATTCTACATCACTTTCACTCGCTGTATTTGTGAAAATGTCAGCGGAATGTTTTGATAAATAACTAACAAGGCGTCGGGGCGGTAAACACTATTGTCGGGACGCCCTGTATTCACGGGGAGATAAATGGATTTTTTATTCAGCTTCCGCGCCGCGGCCGAGCCTCTCGCGCTGGAGCAAAACACGCGTGAGATAATTTTTCGGAAAAACAAAGTCAAGCTGTAATTTGAACACAAAAACACTAGAATTTATAAATTTTTTTGGTTTGCCAAACAAAAGTGTCCTGAATCATTAATCGAGGAGCGGAAAAAATCGCAGAAAGCCAGATGTGACTGCACGTTATTTTCTGGTCCTCGCTTTAAGGGATCTCGCCGCCCTGTGATATCCACCAAGTGATTTGTGTTTTGTTTTAATCTTTAAATATCTTTTATAGGTTGTATATAGGCGGAATCATGCGAGGGAAATGGTCGATCAATCAGATAATAAGACCATTCGTACATGTATTTATCTCACTCTTATTACATTATTCTTAATTTACATTCATTACAAAATTACGGTTACAATAATAATTCTAATAAGGGCGTTGTTTTCTTATTGGGTTTGGGCGACGGCATGACGTGGTTCCTCTAGTCGCGTTCCTAGTTCTAGTTCCTAGTCTAGTTCTAAGTCGCGGCCTAAGCAGCAGTTGGTCTTTCCGTTGCTTTCCCTTAGAATTGCTTGGGGGTTGCGTCCGGTACAATCTGATAATTTTTGCTAACTCGCGCTGCGAAATATAAAGTAAAAATACGTCTTTTCGACGGCTGACAAATATAATTATTATAAGTTAAAAGCATACTGTACGCGTGAATGATTTTTTAAATTATTTTATAATTAATAAAAACGCGTAAATTATTTTAACTTTATTTTTTTGCCCGGGTTATTTTATTCCGTTAATTCTAGTCTGGGTTGGAAATCAATCACTAAATTAAAATAAAAAATGTATACGATATATTAAAACTATATATGATATATAAAAATAACCGAAGAATAACAAAGAAGTCCAATTTAGTCTGAAGTCAGTGAATGAATTAAACAGCTACCAGATGGACGCAATAAAAGCAGTATTAACCGAAAATAAACATTCATGTTTCTACGTTAAATTTCAATATTTTCTACCGTTCTGTAGGAAATATATTTATTGAAATTGGTTTTAGAGTAAACATATTTTAGTATCTAACCGTCAATATAATATTAAAATTTTGCGTGTAAATAAATCATAGTAATTTTATCTTTTTTCAATAAATTAAATCAATATTGGCCAATTAAATGTAAGTAAGGTATAAAATGGATATCCGTTATTTTACCACCCTTATATTATAAGCTTCATCTGTCTATCTGTTTGTGTAGACGGAATTTTGTAATCGATATTTCACCCGCTTTTCAATGTCCTAGATTAACTAATAAATCACTTTATCTATCTAAGTGATTTTGTGCGCTGGGTAATTATTAGAGCAAAAAGGAGAAAATTACTAATAAAATTTACAAATAAATAAATTTATTAAAAAAACCACGCATATATTTAAATGTATTAATAGGTAAAAAATAAATTACAGAATTCTGTTTCTGGTAATTCTGTAAATTCTGTTATTTATTTGCAGAGTGAAGCTAAATATTATTGTCCGAAAAAACACGACCAGATTATTACAAATATCATAATTGATTAAAATTAATGAATACAAGAATTGAAATAGAAAAAATTCATGAAAAAATTCTCATTTTCTCATTGATTGAAATGCAATTATGTGCATGCATGCAATGCAATGAATGAAATGCAATGCAAGTGCAAATGCAATGAATGAAATGCAATGCAAGTGCAAATGCAATGAATGAAATGCAAATATAATTAATAAAAATGTACTTTGTTTTCACCACTAAATCTTGAAAATATTAACATGTTTCAGGGCCAATGGTCTCTTTGTCAGGATACAATGTATATCATTGGCCATGTTGATATATTCAGTATATTAGTGGTGAAATTACAAACAAAGTATATAACGAATATATAATAGCAAAGTACATTTTTATTAAGTATACTTATAATGTCACCATAAGATCATTTTGCTCTTTTTAAAGAAATATTTATTTTTGTTAGCAATTCCTACATACATTGTCGTTTAAAGCTTTATGTAAAACAAAATCTCATCCGTTCGCAGAGGAAAACCGTTCTAAATAATACTTTAAATCTATTTTGAACGATTTGCCATAAAAAACCGTAACCTTTTGTACTTTCTTTGACATTTCACGTTGAGTAAGCGTCAGTTGAAGCAAAGGGTCACAGCTGAAGTTCCATCTGGCGGAATGTTTAGGATTTCACGTCTCATTTCACTTGTATTGGTTTTCATACTTCCCTCTTAGCCTTCAGAGTGAGCGTATAGGAGGAGGTTTACGACTGTGGACGAAGTACGTCTGTCGAAGACGAAGGCTTTGACAAACTTTATTTGATGCTGCAAAAAAGAGTAAATGCCCGTAATGGTTTGGACACAAACTCGAGGACCCGAGTTAAGGATATCGAGGAATCAATATTTATTTTCAGAAGGATTAATGAATCGATCTGAGATGATGATTGATTTTTAAAATGTTTGCATAATAAGTTACAGCAAGTCTGGTGAGAATATTCCAAATTATAAAACATATTATGTTGAGAATGACAAGTTGACAAATGACTGTTGTTGAGAAAAATGCTGAGAATGATAAAAGAAATAATACTAGAATATCTGGAAAACTAGGACTAAAATGTTCTCCTAAACACTAGAGTATTCGAGGAGGTTCGATAATAAATAATAAATAAAATAAATAGCGTGGATCTTGGTCGCTGCGCAGAGTTTTCGTGTTGACAGTCCATTCCGCACGAAGTCGGCCGCGAAGTACGCACAAGATGACGCCTAGTGTGACCAATTGTGAGGGAATCGAAGCGATAAGCATAGCGGATAATCGAGCGAAGAACCTAATTAGAGAAATAAATCAGAGCGATAACTGGATGGAATGTTCTAGTAAATATTAAATATTTGTTACCCAGCGATAGTAAACTGTTAAGAGTGATATACAGCGAAAAAGTGTAATTTTTATGTTTAATTCGTTTTAACTTTGTACTTTAAAAATTTAATTAATATAAATAATAAACTGCTAATTAATTTCCAGTGTTTTCATTCATTCCTCCCGCAACCACGACTCAATCATCCCTGTCACTGTAGCTTAAATATCTTATTTTTCATAAATGTTCTAATTTTGGAGACATTTTTTAAACGGGGTAACTATCCTACGAGAAGACCCTTTGGTCATCATACATTCATAATATCTAGATAAAAGTCTGCTTTTCTCTCAACATTTATCACTTTTTGTGCCTGAAAATTATTTTCATAAAGATTTAATCCGTTTATAATTGTGATTTAACATTTATAATTAGAAATGGCCACCATTTTATTACATGATATCTAGCATCTAAATGATAAAAGGTTTAGTTTTGGAATCTTTGCAAACAATTTTATTTTAATTGAAGTCTGTTTTATACTTTAATTATTTCGAAAGAGTTATTTATTAGACCATTCTTATTATTAAGTTGTTGCGAAAATAATGACAGATTGTATGAAAAAAACTTCGAATATTCTTTGCTAGGAAATATTTCCTAATTCTTTATTGTTTAATAGTTCTGCTATATTTAGTCAGATCTGCTTAACGTAACTATTAATTGATTCAAGCTTTTAATTTGATAAAAAAGAGTTGTGTTAATTTTTTGTATCAATTTATTCTTCTGTTTCGATACCAAATGTCATGTAATATAACCTAGCATTATACGAAAGAATTGCTCCTGAATGAAAAATACGATGTTGGTTTATGAACGGAGATAAGCCTTAAAAATTGAAGAGGTTAGACGACGTCCTGCTATAATTGGAAACAATTAGTCGAAAGCTTTATGAAATAAAACATACAAAAAGAAGCAGTACCTACTGATTAATTTAGTCTGTCCTATGTTGTCTTACAGCACATTTAACCTTCTCAAGCTCCCCGTAAAATATTTACAACAGATTTTTTTCATTCGTTCAATAGACATTGTCTATCATTATTGTTTACTTTTATAGAAAGTTTTTGCTTTGAGCATTCTGACATGTATGTGCCAATTCAAAATGATTCTGGGATTTCTGAGACATCTGTTTAAAAGAAATGCGCAGTCAACACTCAACCGTTATTTGAAACTATAAAAAACGCAGGTATTTTTGAAAACTTGTTGTTATTTCAACACAAACACAGCTTGCTAATCAAATATGGAAAAAAAATCTGTCGAGTGGTCGCCATGGAATCTCTTACAAACATCAACCCTTTAGACGAAATTTTCTCTTCAAAAAAATGCCGTATTTCACCAATAACAGTTCGTATATTGTTTTAAAATGATTTGATCGTTTCTGGTGCATTAGCACTAAAATTATCTTTCACATTATTTCCAAGAAAACTGTCCAGACGCATCAAATCGTACGATCCGGGCGGCTAATTGATGTATCTACTCAAAAAAAAATTATGCATCTAAGATATTTCTGATGTAATAACTCGTTTTCCTTAACTAATTTCCCGTATCGTCGAATATTTATTACAGTTCTTCTTCTTAAAAACAATACGAGGATCTTTTTAAAAATAATTGGATTTAAAATATTCTTGGCCGTGTTATCGAGTTCGCCGGATGAGTTATCTATTCACGCCATATGGTGCAATAGCAGACGGATTTCTATAGAGGATGCAGTTTCTAATCATCAGTTGCAGAGCGTCTCGCTGCCGATTTTTATATAGAAAAATACACGAAGCCATAAATTTTACAAAAAACGCTGCCAGGAGGGAAATAATAATCAAAAATATGATAATTTAAGATTGAGTTCCACCGCTATCTGCCATCAAATCAGCTTAGAAAAATCTTTAATTTTTTATTATTTTACCTTTGTTATCGTAATATTTTTCGGTATTAAGGTATTTAAATACATCAATCACCCTTCGTGTTGCTCGATTAAATAATTCGTGTACTGCGTTTGTATTGAGTTTACTAAGTCATGACCGGCGTATGAAATTATCATAATATACAGGTTTTATTTTTTATAATCTATCCTAATTCACTATTTTCCCAGCCACATTAATAGCTATTCAACACGGCCCTTTTGTTATATTAGGCGATAAAACGTTCTTTAAATGTATTGCGTAAACATATTATAAACATGCAATTTCTAAAATAAATCGAACAGTGGTGGGGTCAAACAGTACTGAGACGCAGGTGCAACCGAAAAGTATTGGCAGAGGCCAGCTAGGTAGGGATGTGCTGTTATTTTTATTGTTACATTTAATTGTTTTATTTTCGAAATATATTTATTCTGGGAAATTAGGTGTCAAAGTGGTGTGTGTGAATAGTATCACGATTGTTTGGGTGATATTTGTCCAAATATATAATAATGAATGAAAATTCATTTCTTCAATCTTGGAACGGCTCCCCACTACCACCACACAACACATTCAATTGTATATTCATAACAGGAAAAGGAATTTTTTTTCAGAAGAAACGAATTTTTCCGTAACTCTAAATGAATTACGACCTTAGGCATTATTGATAATTAATTAAACAAGTTCTTAATAAGGTTTTAATAACTTTACATTTATATGCCATAGGATAGATGAAAAGGTAGGTGGGTGATGGTATCTGGAATACTGTTTTTTGGATTGTGGAAAGGTAGGTGTTTCCAAGAATACGGTGTCAAAAAAATTTTTAAAAAAAGATATAAACGCACCGGGTTAAACGTGATTCACAATATAAACTGTCGTCGTTAAAACCAAATTAATTAATCAATTAGAAAGAAAAATAAAATCCATGAAAAAATATTTGGCTGCTACCGGAAATCGAATCACGGATATCCTCGTATCCGGGTCAGGCGCGTTATCCAATTATGTTACAGCGTCCTAGAGCCTGTATTAATATTTTTTATTCATTTTTGGAGCAATACACTTTTTTTGGTACGGTAGGCACAAATTACTTTGTGTTACTGCCGCTAGAGGGCGCCAGAATTACCCGATTAATTCAATATTTATTTCTGGACAAACACATACATACATTATATTCAATAACACATTCTTATTGTGAAGTTGCAATTTTTTCGCAACAAAGTTCTGTAAAATTTAAAAACAAATATTTTTACGTGGATTTGATTTTTTTGTTTGTCTTTCTAATTGATTACTTAATATGGTTTTAAATTTCACAGGACTTTGTTCTGAAAAAATTCCGACTTCACAATAAGAATATGGTCTTGAATATGATGTCGTCGTCAACTTTAATTCAAATTGATTGAACCCGCCCTTAGTGAAAGAACAGTAAATCCCAATTACAATAATTCCGTTGTCCGTCTGTCCATCCGTCCATCGTATCTTCTTGTAACTTCTTTTCAGTAATTCTTTTTTATTTTATCTTTCTTTTCTTTTTTATATATAAATAACTAAATACTTATTCCTTAGGTACCGACATGTAAAAGTACCGTCTTTTTTGAAGGGTATTCATATCAAGGGCTTTCAGGGCTAATCGAATTAATATATCTTGTAATATTGCTATTACATTAATATTTTATTTCATTGTTTTTTTCCAAATATATGTTTACGTAAAAGTCATTCAGTCAAAAGTTCAGTGTTGTCAATGCATACGCCTGATTATTAATATTATTAAAAAAGTTGTGACTACGCAGTGCGACAGACTCCAGTGTAGTGACTTTATATCAATGTTATGTTTAATTGAATTTGGTGGTTAAAATCGGCAAATATTTTCAGAACAAACTTAAATTAAAGCAGACACAACTAAACTTATAATGAACATTGCCCCTTGTTAATTCATAGAATGACATTCTTGAAAGTGAATAAATTATTAAAGAGATGCCTGTTAGTTACCTTGTTAAGTTCTTGCTTGTTAACTCGTCGCATAGTTGGAATGCCTCCGGAGGGCGAGCCGCGACAGCAAGTAGGTACTTCTCGCTTCCTCGCGGCGCGCGTGCTCCGAACTTCCGCTTCCCGCCCGACATCTTGCTCCGCCGTTTGCAGCCTCCAGGCGCGCAGACAAAAAAGAAAATGTTTTTCGTAACGCAAATATTTATACGTTTTCATAACAAAACACGCGAGTTCCTGAATCTGCGCTGAATTTTCAATTCACCTATGCAAGATCAATTATTGTCAACATTTTCATTCGCTGTAAATAAATTCGGTCGATTTATGACGAACAAGGGTGCAGCTGGACACGTCAGAGGTACAGCGCACGCACCTGAGCGCAGCTCGTCTCAAATTTATTTTACAATTTTCTCCTCTCTCAAGCGTTTTACTTTATAAAATCATACTAGCGATCTATTTTTAATTATATCGGCTATATTGCAAAAAGATTACATTTCTTTTTTATTTTCTTTTTTTCCTGTTTTTATGTGAGATTACTATCATTACTACTTATTTGTTTCCGGAAAATGTAGAAGTGATAATCTCAAATTATGGTAAAAGAATAGCGTTTTCATTCAAAATTAATTCAAATGGACTTCCACAAAGTAAATATTCATACATTCAATAATATTACATTTGCTTCTCATATGTTAATTCTTCATTCTATACTATAAGATTTTATTAATTTTAATTAATTTAAAAAAATGTATAAACCACTCTACGTCGATCAGTTTAGATACCACTACATCTCCGTCAGGAAAGATAGATACAGACGAAGATATAGTGGCACTAAACTGGTAGACATAAAGTTACTTCAAGTGGTTTACGAAAAGTCAGAAATGTTTATGTATGATTTGTATGATTGATTGATTTATTAATCGAACATTTTCTACTCATAATCAAGGCAGAAATCTACCTGTAAAGTATTGTAGACTAGTTCTGTTACACCTTGAGCATTTTAAACAAGAAAATGTAATGAAAAAATGGTAGCAGAATCATTTTATGATGTTGAAAATGATATAAAAGTGATAAAATGATATTTGTATGAAAAGTGAATTTATTTTCACAGTGTTAAATGTATTTTTATTTATATAAGTAAGGTCAATTTGACTCGTTTACAAAATGAGCAAGCCAATTTATTCGTCTTTTCAAAGAAAGAATCTGATAACGGAATCTGATTATGTCGCTGGTGGAATCCTACGTTGGATATTTTAATTTATATTTTGCGGGATTCTATTTATAAAAGACAAACGGTCCCTACCCGGCCTCGTTCGGGAATTAAATTTAGTCATAATTTTAAATATGGTGGAGGGATTTTTAAATTATGGGCATGCGGTAAACTAAAGATTTTCTCTTATATAAAATATATTTATACACAATTGTCAATAGAAAAAAAATGGTTCTGCCAGCCGGCGGATAAGTTTTCTAGGTGACCAAAGTGGCTTGACTATATTTTCCTAAGGATCCTAGAGTACAAGTAAATAAAATTTGGATGCTCCTTTTTTGCGCAGGGAGAATAGATTTGTAATATTTGTTGAGCATATTTAAATCGGTGGGATGGGCAACAAGTCGGAGGGTGAAGTAGTGCCTATGATTAGTGCAGGATCCTAAAGAGTTTTATTTATATTGGTCAAAGGGCGTAGGATTATATAAGACATAAATGAGTATGTGGAGAGATAGATAGACGGTACTGAAAAATATTGAGTTAATCGAAAATAATTTCAAAATTTTTAAAATCTCTTTCTAGATCATGGTCTACCAGAATTTTTTTTTTATTGCCGGGCTGTAAATGCAAGATTAATATAAATTAATATAAATTCAATAATAAAACACAGGCATATTTTTAGATAATTTAGATCATTACAAATGTTCGTGGATTTAAAATTTCCTTCTACAATTTACTTTGCATTTTTTACTTGATGTGTTTTTTTGTGCTTATATTTTTATTTTTCCTACATTTAGTTTTTGGGATTGTTTCATTTAAACATATATTCTGTTTAATAATATTTATTAATGTTCTATTTTTTTTATAAGTATGGGGTACTTTTTAAGTTTTTATGGTTGTTACGTAAACAAATAAAATATTTTTGTAGTTTTTCAATATGTATTTTACTTATTATAGGAATATGTATTTGCACTAAATATATTTTTTTTGTTAATATACCTAACATTATTCTGATCCCACATTAAATACAATAATTTCGTTTTCTGTCCGTCTTTCCCCGTAATTCCGTGTAACGTCCATAATTTTTTCGAATCCATGGCTAAATTAAATAAGAGAGGGGCTTGAATCCCGGGGTAGCAAACCCGAAGGCGGCAACAATAGCGATGTTGCTATCGCCGAGCCTGCATTTTGGGTCAAAAATACAATACATATAGGACATAGCAAACACGCAAAACCATTTCATGTTTTAACTGCTGACAAGGGAAATATTAAAAAAATGTTTAAATATTTTCATAATAGTCATTATTACTATTTCACGTGTGTCGGCTATAAATAAGTATATACTTATTCTTTAGGAACCGGCTTGAAAAATACCTTTGTGGCGGACTCGACCTAGACCGAGGAACGCGACATCTCGCGACAAGTGGGGTCGCCTACACCGCCTACACCGACTCTCCTCGATCGTCTAAACACTTGTCCCGCGCAAGATTTCGCCCGGGAGTGCGTCTTGTAACAAAGAACTCAAGTCCGCGCGTATTCTTAAACTAACGAAACCTCACAACGGAACATCTTCCACTAACCATTTACTTACATTGTAACTGTGCTTGAATACACTACTCGTTTCAAAATAAGTTTCTTTCCATTCGTTCATCCCCGGGAGAGTTCCTTTAGAAGCTGAGACGACGCACACGCAGGGTGAGTACAAATGCTATACACTCTGGCGACTATCGTCTCACTCCTTCACACCTAGACTTGGTACTGACGCTAGTGGGCTGAGGTAATCTGAGGCGTCTGCATGGGTAGATGCACAGCATCCCCCGCGGCGTGTGTGATATGCATCTATGACTGGTGACCATAGATTTATGTGATATATACGCAATAGAAACCCTATACCTTCATTTTTGACGAGTTACAGCTAGTTTACACTATAATTATACTACTTTAATGGACAACCTGTTAAATAAATCATCAAGATTTGGTTATATTTTCCAGGAATCTGAACAGCGCGGGCGTGTCGATCTTATATTGTACAACACCCCGGAGAGCTCGAGCGGCAGATAAATCTCACCAAAATAAACATCCTACAGCTTCCGTTATGGGAGAATTTAATGAAAATATTAATTGTAAAACCGGGAGCTTTGTAGCGACCAGAGGCAGAGCGGGTGCAAACTGGCCCGGATATTTATTCTGTTCTTATCTGGAATAAAAGATTGAGGTTAGCGTTTATTTTCTTCGCGAGGAATTCTTAATTAGGGGAGGGGAATCTCGCGGGTTTCGGGCTGTATTGTGCTGGAGGACAGCTGACACTTTGATAAAATATGATCATCGTCCCGCGGGACAGTGACGGCTGCTGTTCCCAGACACTTCTAACGTTCTTATCCGTTTTACGAGAATCAGATCAAAAACAGTTTAAATATAAGATTTAAAATTGTATCAATTTAATTAAGATGAGTGTAATAAGTTACAACACAGACATTGAATTTATGTAATTGGACTCTATCAATACTAAGTATATACAGAGAAGGCCAAAAAATGTATACACATAATACATGTACACATTGTTTTTTTACAATGTATTTTATATGGGTAGGTATATGTGGTGTTTTTAGGCTGGTCACCCTTTTCAGAAGTTTTAGAAATTTTATTGTAGTTCTTAAATAAATAAGTAAAGTTTAATTTATAAGACGTATTTTTATTGAAAAACCTTTTAATAAACGATATTGTAGAATATCATGTGCCTAAAATTTATACATTTTGCAGAAAAATTACTTTTTCAAGTACCCGTCTTTTCAACGGATGGTTAGCTTTAATGAGATACGCCCAAACGTGAGCTATCTAGGGTTAAATTCATATGTAATTCTTTGTTTTTAAAAATATGGTTGAGCTTTCAAAAAGCTGCCCAATCTAGTCCCAATACTTCTGTGTATTTTTGCCGTTTGATTTTCTTTCCCTTATTTTATTTTCTAAGATGTGTGTATTCATTAATAGTTTCAATTGTTTTTTATCTATTGGTATTGGTCGGAATCATGTTTTTTGCTAGTATTCATTTAGGCAAGCATCCTTAAGTTCATTATATCATGGTACAAATTTAAAAATATTCTTAGGTTTTCACGCCCGTTCAGAATCTTATGTGTATAGTATTCTGGGATATTCTGCCATGTATATGTGACCTCTCTGGCCAATGTTTCGGATGCCATTGCAGGGGTCATCATCAGGGTTGGTGTGAAGGGTGTGTGTTGACGTTTAGGTTAAGTATTGCCTTGCAATACCGTACGGAAGTCAGGGTATGTCCCAGTTTGTGTTAGGTTAAATACTGGATTGCAGTACCTTGTTGAAAGCAGGGTGTGTGTGAGTTGATGTAGTGTGTTGTGCTTCCACGTCGGAGACTGGTGTTGTCAAGAATTTATGTTATGTTAT
This sequence comes from Agrypnia vestita, assembly GCA_016648135.1. NCBI lineage: Eukaryota > Metazoa > Arthropoda > Insecta > Trichoptera > Phryganeidae > Agrypnia > Agrypnia vestita. Next base: position 136,673 of record JADDOH010002612.1, on the reverse strand, counting down.
AGCGTCATGTCACTGTTTTATCTATTAACGGATGTCGGACTGTGTGGATCGTCGATTTGATTTATCCTGCGGCGCCGTATACCTGAACTTTTCCAACACAACACAACACCTCAACACGCTGCACAAGAACTTAAAATTCACCATGTAGATAGAAAAATAAAATAAACTACCATTTCTAGATGTAGAAGTGAAAAAGAACACAGATGGTAGTCTCGGGCACAGAGTCTACAGGAAGCTGACCCATACGAACCGCTATTCGCATGCAAATTCCCACCACCACCCAGCGCAGAAGACAAGACTAATTAATACCTTAGCTACGAGCGGTAAAAGAATATGCCAAGAAGAACATCTGCAGGAGGAGATTCGTACACTGAGCGACGCGCTAGAAAGCAATGGATACCAAAGACGGCAGATACGGCATATCATAAGAGCCAAATATAACAGCTCCGAAAAAACACAGAAGCTGAGATCAAAGGGATTACTTTCTTGCCTTATATCCATAATATAACAGACGGGATTGCCAAAGCGCTCAAGAAACGGAAGATCAAGACAGTGTTCGGCACAAACAACAAGGTTAAGGACCTCTTAATACAGCGAAGGATCGGGATCCCCTTGAGACCAATGGTATTTATAGGCTCAACTGTCAAGATTGCGACAAAGTGTATGTGGGACAAACAGCAAGCACGATTTCAAAGAGGGTTGATGAGCATAAAAGAGCATTCAAACAAAAAAATCCGTCATCCGGAAAAATCGGCAATGGCTGAGTACTTTCTACATATGGGCCATCATTTAAGCCGAAAATCTTAGGAAAGCCTAAAAGTCACCACACACGCTTGGTCAAAGAAGCAATCTAAATATACAAGCACCTGGTAAACATTAATAGGGATGACGTTCTTAAGTTAAAAACCTCGTGGTATCCGGCACTGCAGGATAAATCAAATTGACGATCCGCACCGTATGACATCCGTTAGTAGGTAACGCTACATAAATTCTTGACAGCACCTGTCTCCGATACGGAAGCACAACACACTACATCAAGACACACAAACCCTGCTTTCGACAGGGTACTGCAATCCAGTACTTAACCTAACACAAACTGGGATACTCCCTGACTTCGACAATACTTAACCCACACTTCAACACACACTCATCACATCAGCCCTGATGATGGACCCTGCAATGGGATCCGAAACGTCGGCCAAAGAGGTCACATATACACGGTAGAATATCCCAGAAAACTATACACAGAATATGGTACAAAGTTATTCCAGATCACCTTTGATTAGTTCTATATCATCTGCAAAGCGGAGATGATTGAAGCATATTTCATCAATTAATCACTTAACGTTCCCTGTTTAATGTTTGAAGATGTTTTCCAGGACTAATGTAAATAATTTTGGTGAAAAGGTGTCATCTTGTCCAACGTCTCTTTTAATTTTGTCTATTTTAGTATTTCTTGCGTGCTTTTATTATTTCTTTCATCTAGTGCTTTTATGATTTATTTCACTAATACCTTTAATATTTCTTTCATTTAGTGATTTTATTATTTCTTTCGTTTAGTGCTTTTATTCTTTCTTTCGTTCAGTGCTTTTATTATTTCGCCTTGGTCTACTTAAGCCAAAGGCATTTTTACAGTCGATAAATGCCAGGGAAGCATAGTAGGATAAAAATCGTGTTTGGAAAATATTATGTAATAAGAATTTTAATAAATTACTTCACATATTAATTCCAATGTTCGTTTAAAATATTTCTACAAATGATGCACAAAAGCGCATTGGAATTCATGAATTCATGAATCGCATTGGAATGAAAGATATTCATAAAATTAGAAAAACCCGTAGATGATGACGAGAAATTAAAAACATTTTTATCATTCATTTAAAAATTATTAAAAATTTAAATAAAAATAATTTGCTTCATGAGACAAAGCACACTTTCATTTAATATAATTTTCAGATAATTTTATTGTGTTTGTTTTATATTGCGATGTTGATTTTTATTGTAAGTTAACAAGTCACATGTTTTTTAAATTCTTAAAGTAACAAAACTTTAATTAACTTTTTATGAAAGATAAATAGAATGCTACCTTCATAAAAAAATATCCAGCGTGTTTTTTTGTCCTACTTAATGAATAATGAAATATTCAAATTTTCGGCAACAAATTTTAACCGAAAAAAAATAATAACGTTTTTTCTCAGAAAGAGACAAGGAAATTAAAATTAACATTTTTAAAAACGGGCCACCAAGTGCAATATACCTTAAGTGGACCACACGTCACGCCAGAAAACTACGTGGCATTGCAGAGATAAACCTTTTGGATAGGTGGAATAATCCGTGAATATTTCAGGTGAGTAGAAAAATTTCCCGTGTGTTGTATCACGTGACCCAAGGGACTAGTATTTTCCGTTTTTCTTATATTTTGTTCAAAATTTGACTTTCTCAATCATGCGTCGTGGCGTCACGTACCTTATCAAGTAGCTGCATATTAAATATACGGTAGACACATAAACCCCACACAGCAGTTTTAGTAGTATTTCAATTTTTAAAAATTCATGCTTTTTTTCAAAAATAACTCACATTTTATGCTCCTCTCGTGACTCATTGTATTAAATTATTGTTGTTCTTGGTCATCTGTTTTATTTTTTGCAATTTATATTTGCAAATTCTTGGAATCTTTTGGGTTGATGTACGTATAACATCTTAGCTTACCCAAAAATTTTCGTCGTGTAAGAATGAGTGATGAAAAAGTGACCAAAGATATATTATATTCATTACCGTTTTATTTTATTCAGTATCCAGAAACGCCAGATGTATGTTTTGATACCGTTTTCAAATTCACATGTTCGAAAAAGTTCCTTCACCTTCCGATAGATATGGAAAGAACTTTTCTGTAAAATGAAGACTCATGTTTTTTTATGTTTATAGATTTGAATTAAAATAAACGACAATATTTAGCAATTGTTTTTTAGCGAAAGAAAATTTTAAATGTAAAATTGAATACACCTAATGCAATTTTTTTCATTTTCATTCCTCTTTCTCAGTATGCACATGTAAGCAACATTGACTCGATTATATTTTATTTAAAGAGAAAAGGTGTTTTTATAACATAAGAACATATGTGGGGTATGAAAGCGAAGGCAACAATATCCAAAAAAAATTGAATGACTTATTTATAATGAACTGAATTCGAAATTTTATATAAAACGTAGCCTATATATTAACAAAGCCTATAATTTATAGGAAAAATAATTTTGGTAGGGATATACATATACATATAATCCTCGGTGACTGCATTCAAAATATTTTTTTAGTTTTTTGGATATTGCTGCTCTAAAAATAAACTCCCTTTTGGCTGCATGCATAAATTATGAAACATTGAAAAATATTTATCTAGTTTATCAACATTGTATCTTTCCAATAAAACCAACACCACGGCCGACGCCACTATTTTCATGTGTTATATTTCATTATAAAGTTGTGTACTTTCTAAAAGAAAACAACCCTTAGTAAGAATATTAATATGACATGTATTCCATGTGTGCTTCTATTGAGATCTGGGCCTAAAGTATATAGTCAGGTTTTAATGTAGGAGCGATTGCAAAATACAATCATCATCCCGAAAAGTGGGACCAAAAACCAAGTCGGCGTCGGTCCGTACCGTGCCGTTTGTAAATGATTATCCTTTGTGTCTCACACACATAGATAATTTCTAGTAAGACAAGCATACTACAATTATAATTTCATATAAAATTTCAGTTTTTAATAAATAAACTATAAATTAAATTTTATCAGAATATTTTGAGTATGTCCAAATTTTTCAGAACAGTACTGGATTTTGTCACGGGACATCATTAATCAATCGATATATATTATAGATGTCTCACAGAGACGAAACCGTATTTTTATAACAAACTTTAAAATTCGAATATAGATGTCTCATTAGCGACATCTGTGGTTATTTAAAGGGAATGAAAAAGCTTTGGTGCCGGCCGCGCTGAGGATTGTTGCAACTCATATGTGAAACGTGGCGTATAATTTAAATATATGCAACTTCCAAAAATTAGTATACATGGTATTATTCTATCATGGGTGGAAATGGCGAACGTTACATTGTGTAAAGTGATCACTTAAGCCAGCCGTACGATAGGTCGTACGCCCTATGTACACCCAAAGACTTCTTTACCTAATTTACCATTAAAATACAGTTTATAGTCTGTGAGACATCAATAATATATTTTGATTGATAAACTTTATCTCTTTATTAAATAATGAATGAAGCTTCAAACTTTACGTACAACCTTGGGTGTACGGTGAATGATATTGTCGTGAAATCTTCCGAAGTATTTAGAATATTGTAGAACGTTTCAGCAAATAATTAATTCGTTATAATACAAGCCTCCGGAATGTACTTCCCGTTGAAAGGCGGAACGTCAATGGCGCCGCGCCGCCTGCCATCTATGGAAAGGTCTCGAAGAAGAGAAGATGTGCTAAACTCAATTTATTATATAATGTAACACACTGGCTAGCAAAAAGGCATGCCTTACTGTACGAAGTACCCAAATGCTATAATTCTTTACCAACCAGTCTTAAGCAGTTACGATGAAATTGTCATTATTTTTTGGTATTATATGTAATACCAAAAAATAATGACAATTTCATCGTCATCGTCATATGTCACACAAAGAAATTTTTGAGATGTTTAAGAAAATGTTGAAAATTAAAAAAAAAAACAATAATATGTATTGATTTTTTATCTCTACCTCAGTTAAACCAAAAGGTTTACTGAGAGTTTAAAGGTACCTACCCACTTCCAGGGATGATTAGAGGGGCGGTTACTCCCGTATCAGTTAAGTAAAGCAATCCATTAATTTAGAGTAACCACATTTACAAAACAAATAAAATTAAAAAAATATTCGTTTCACGTAAATAAAGGGACAAAAATAATTTTTCTTTCAACTGTTGTTAAGATTTTGGAATTTAATAAATAAATGAAAAATAATTTTATTTAATTTGTTATATTAAAATTTATGAAAAAATATTAGTTTATGTGAATTATTGCACATAAAAATTTAAATAGAGCCTTGATACGTCAGGCTACATAGTGGTGACACCCTAACGTATCAAAGTACCGATAGAATTAGCAGCAATCACTCCAACAGAGAGGGAGGAAGGGAGGATAGCATAATGTGTATACACAAAATAAAATAAATATTTCTTTGTTTAAACATTGAAATCATATGTGGGGTATAAAAGCAAAGCTAGCCATATCCAAAAAAAATCAAAACATGTTTTGAATGCTGTTACCGTAGATAAATAATTTAAAATGTACTTAACTTTAGATTTTAAGTATTTATTCCTTCCGCAATCATGTTTCCTATTAATGTATATGCTATGTTTTCTATAAAATCTCGAATTCAGTGCATTATAAATGAGTAATCATCGATGACTGCATTACTGCAAACGGGTTACTTCAACTCTGTCATGTAGACCTCTTTCCATTTAAGAAAGGCAATCGAATTAGTATTTGTAGGCCGTGGGAACGAGGCACTTTGTTTCGTTGTATTGGTGTCTATACCCGAAAATATCAACGTAACAATATAACAACAACACAACATTAAAAATACATGTTATTAAAGCGTGCCAAAGACACTTTTAATTGGGATAATGGGCATAGCCTTCCTTAATAATGTTTTATTATTACAGTATCACGATATTGCTGCCTTTGCTTTTACGCCCTCCATAATATATTATGACTATGGTGAGCGGTTTCGAGTACCTGCAGAGATACAGAATGCACCAGAAAGAGTGAAATCGCTTCACGAAGCAGCCGCAATGTGCAGGGCAGAACGCAGCCACTGCCACGAATGGCCGCCGTCGTAAATTATGGTCAAACCGTTATTTTAATTTCATTTTGCCATTACAGTTCATTTATACATCAGTTTAATCTAGTAACTTTTAAAAAGCTGGCTTCAAATAAGGCAATGCGAACAGTAAGAATGCGATTTCAATTATCATCAATAGTATGTAGATATGATTTTTTGTTAATTTGTGCTTTAACTTATTACTGCTTATTTAAATAAAAAAGTATTTTTCTTGTTTAACTAACTATTTTTTATCATACGTTTATTTTTATTTTTAATGTATGTACTATTATAAAACTATATATATATAACTATGTATGTGAAAGCTCACAAGGATGGTAATAAATCAATAAATAATCTATCTGCCTACCTCGCGAGGTAATGTAATAAGGAGGCAGCCCTTACTCAGGCAGAAGAACTCTTTTACGAACATTTACTAGAATGTAAGTAAGGCTTGGTGTTATATATTGCATTGCATTTTTATGACTTAGGGCTGATGGGCCGGTTTTGGCCACTACCCCAGTTTTGGCCATTTGGACATTCAACGGTGTTTAAATAGGACAATGAAAATATATTTGTTGTTTTTTTTATGCCGATCAATTCTTTAAACTGTGTTTTGTTTTGATAGATTACAGCTGTACCGCCATTTTCTTTCTTTGAGTATCGGTTCAACTTCTTGGTGACGTTCGTTAAAAATTATTAAATTCTTAGCAAAAACAATAAAGGCCCGTGGATGAGTAATGTTAAAATAACTGTTTAATCACTTGTGTTTGTGTTTGTGAATCAATTTAGCCTATTGAGTGAAATCCTAGGAACATTGTTTTAAGGTTATTTCATAATTTATTTTATTTCTAAGCAGAAAAATGCCACATGGCCACAACTGGCACAACAATCTTACTTTTTTTCTAGTTTTGGCCGTGGATATGGCCATAACTGGCTCGCATAGTGCGGTAGTTTTGGCCACCTTTTTTGAAAAACATAAAAAATTTGGCCAACTGTGCACCACGCACAGTTGGCCAACTTTTTACACTCTTTTTACAAGTTACACTCTAAGAAATGAAATGCACCCATAAAGTTAAAAAAAAACGGGGATAAGTATAAATTTATAAAGCATAATATATATATACATTTTTTTGAAATATTTTCATTCTACTATTTAGTTTAGGTTAGTATCGAGTCAATCTTTAAACATCGTTGACGTGCGCTCTCTGCGAATATTTTACAAATATTTTTAGTGAATATTATAGTTTTTGTGTAAAATGGATAAAAAAGTTCAAAATACATATGGTGTTAAGCGTGCATAAAGAAATACGAAAAGATAATTTAGAGGTAATCGACATTCTGTAAAAGAAGAAATAAGTTTCACTAGTGCATTCGCAGCAAACTTGAAAAGATCGGGTGACGAAGAAGTTATAATAGAAAAAAAATACGGCTATTGCATTTTAGAATTTTTATCTATTTTTACATCTCTTTTATTATTAATTCTGTGTTCTACATGTAAGCAAAATATAACATTTTCGTTATACGTCAAATTATAAAAGTCGTTGAATTCTTTAATATGGACTTTTGCTCTGAAACACATAATGCAGGAACGCGGATCATTGAAATTGCTATTTTTCTCGCTGTTAGTATTTTGAATGAAGTTTTTATACCCATTCTAAAAATACTAAACGTTATGGGAATCACGATTGGTCCAGAAACCCATGCGTTCGCTGGGAAACGGGATGAAGTTCAGATCGAACGCTCTGAAATCCGAGCTTCGGATGCTTCAAATGCTGCTCATCTACAAGAAAAAACTTCAGAGAATGAACATTTTGAAGTGGAGAAAGGTCCATTGTATGAAGCAGGAATCGCCGATTAAAAATATGCAAGTATGTATGTATGTACTGTATGTACTGAAATGTATGTACTGAAAATGTACTGAAAGTATGTAAAAATATGTACTGAAACTTTACTCAAAACTTTAAATGAGTTTTTCTAGAAATTACATTTTTCAAGCTGGCAGACATGATATCTCAAGTTCTACTTAACCGATTTATTTAAATTTTTGTGTGAACCTTTTCTATACATCCTTCTATAGCCCCTACCAGATTAAAGTCGAAATATTTATTTTTACTATTAAAAACAAAAATTAACTGTTAAAAAAACGCGAAAAAATGTGTTTTTTTTTTCAAACAGCCGCCATTTTTTTTTTTAATTATTTCTCCTAGGTAGGGGCGATAGCGACATCTTTACTAATTAAGAATCCGTTAGAATTTTTTGTTTCAGATGACCACAAGACATCCCTTTTTTTTTGGACCCCCCACTTTACCAGCCGATAACTTTTTGAGTTTTGAATTTTTTATTATTTTTTGTTTTTTGATGTATTTTTATAATATAAATAAACGAATTATAAAAAAATTTATACCAAAAATATTATTTGTTTCTTTTTTACAAAGCTCTAAAAAACGCCCGAAATTCGTGCCTCTAGACTAGAATATCCCCTTAAGGCGATCGTCTAGCAGAATGAGCAAATTTCACCATTTTTTCTCATATCTTCTCTTGCGTTTTTTATTACATTTTTGTATGGAAATATCTCATTTTAAAATTTATTCATCAGGTTACATATATTTTAAATACGAATATCCTATTAAAATGTCATTTCAAAAACAGTATTTTTTAAAACATAAATTGCATGTAAACGTATTAACAGATTTTTCTATAATTGTAACAAATTTAAGATAATCGTTAACTTTGTAATATTATTGAATAAAAAAGACATCTCACACGCCGTTCAATCATAAAAGGCCCACAAAGTGGAGCAATTTTCTTCATTTTTAAAACATCGAAGGTTTGGTAATTTATTAATCAATTATTTAATTTAGTTTATGTCATTTTAATAAGATATTCGTATTTACAATATATGTAACCTGATGAATAAATTTTTTAAATTATATATGTTCCTACAAAAATGTGATAAAAAACGAAAGAGAAGATATGAGAAAAAATGGTGAAATTTGCTCATTCTGCTAGACGATCGCCTTAAAAGAACACCTTACTTTTTGTAACGTTCACTGATTTCATTCATGATTGACCTAATATCTTTCAAATTTGGTAAGATTTATGTAACGTATTTATCAGGCATTCAATACAATGAGAACTAAGCATGATTTTTACGAAGACATCTATTTAGGAAAAATATCGAAATTAAATATTTACCTACGAGAATATTATGAAATATTAATTAATATATGAATAATATGATAATTACTGCGGTATAAATACTAAGAGACATATCTCTTAGTTCGATTTTTCATCAAAATATTTGCTATAGAAAAGTCATGCTTCAATGTTCTCACTGCATGCTCCTGATATTTATATATCTCACTTAATTGTAGTTAAGCCAGCCGATGACAGATTACAAGTCCAGTAAATGCAAAAAAGAACTTCCATACATACTTTTCCATATAAATAGCTTCGTATCTGTGAGACATCTATATTTATTTTAATTTAAATATTTAACTATTGAGTTTTTAAGAAAAAAACAAAAACTTAAGTGTAAAAAAAATTACAATATACAAATATTTAAATTTACAGTATACGATATACAAATAATACCTAAAATATGGTGCTACGAATCCTATGGAAAGCTCGTAGAGCACAGAACTCCATTGGAAATAAATGTCGAGCAATATCTATGACCCGCAATGCAAATGCGCATACTGAAATACTTCAGACACATGTATCACAAGATGTACGGTTCTAATGGAGTGGCTGAAGGTAGACCTCTTTTCATTTAAGAAAGACAATCGAATTAGTATATGTAAGCCATGCGTATGATGCACATTATTTCGTTACTTTTTTAAAAATTTTTTAGAGACACTAATAGGATAATGGGCACATGATACTGTAATAAAAAACATTATTAATAAAGACTATGCCCATTATCCCAATTACAAGTGTCTTTGGCACGCTTTAATAACATGTATTTTTAATGTTGTGTTGTTGTTATATTGTTACGTTGATATTTTCGGGTATAGACACCAATACAACGAAACAAAGTGCCTCGTACCCACGGCCTACACATAATAATTCGATTGCCTTTCTTAAATGGAAAGAGGTCTACATGACAGAGTTGAAGTAACCCGTTTGCAGAATATCACCAACTAGATGGACGAGTGAAATCTGGAACCAATATCTCATTTCAAGAAGCCGTCGGAAATGCTTTACATTAGAATAAATGGCGCCAAGTATCATTGACCTGGACAGCTCTACCAAGAGCATAACGCCGAAGAGAAAGGAATGTTTAATATTTACGAATATCAAAGTGAGCATAATAAGTCAAAATATATCGTATCACTATAATTTGTTTCCATAGAATCATCATCATCTTCATGCTCTTATCTTAGTAAGGTCGGGGATTCGCAGACTTAATAAGGTGTTGTCATATTGTTTTTGTAAACTTTTTCTTGTTTTTTCCCAGCTAAATCAAGGATAGCCCACTGCTCATCTTTCTTCCGGGGTTGCCAAGAGAATAATTATTGGTTCCTCTTGCATTCTTAGAACATGTCCAAACTATCACGCTTGATTTCTTTATGCAGGGTTATTTGTAAAACATTAATAACCTCGCAGGACTTTATTCCTGCCTTGATTATGAGTCGAAAATGTACAAGCTATTATGACCTAATTTTAATAGTTTAGGAGATATGCGACATCAAAATTTGCATTTTTTTTCAATATTTCTGACTTATTTTTTGTAAAATGTTGGACTATCATTACAGTAACTTATATCGAAAATGAAAAATTCATTCCCCTTAATACAAGTCAAATAAAAAAATAAAAACCTTCGAATTCCAATTGGAAAACATTCCAATTGGAATTTTTTCAGGGTTTTTATCATTTTATTTTACTTGTATTGAAACGAATGAACTTTTCGTAATCGATATGAGTTACTGTAATGATAGTCCAACGTTTTAACAAAAAATAAGTTAGAAATATTGAAAAAAATGCAAACTTTGATGTCGCATATCTCCTTAACTATTGATATTAGGTCATAATAGATTGAACACTTTCGACTCATAATCAAGGCAGGAATATAGTCCTGCGAGGTTATTAATGTTTTACAAATAACCCTGTATATAGGAGTACGGACTATGCTGAGTGTATGCCTCATGTCAGAACTTCTCGCTCTGTCCGCCAGTGTGACTCTGGCTACCTCCTTAGATAACTCTTCTCGGTAGCCTGGATTATTGCTATATCTCTCACCGTCAGGATCCATATTTGGTGACAGTCGGTATTATCGCACTATATCGAGAATAATCCCCGAGAATCCGTATTTAAAATCGAAACCAATACTCAAGGTAATGTGAATTGTTTAAATTAATTTAATATGAGAGAATGCATTCCAGATTGTACAAAATATGGCCGGAAAAGTAAAGAGGTCTCGTACCCACCACTAATGATTCCGCCTGGAGAACTGAGTAGGAACAAGCCAGATGCTTTCTGCTGGTTTAAATAATACACTTAATGAAATGAAATCATACATTTTATAACAGATCTAACGAAGCGAGGGTCGGCCAGCTTCACAATGCCCGCGGTGGAAATTCAATTGTAAGCGCTGAAAACATGCCGTGGTGAGGATTTACTTAAATTTCATCGTTAGTGAAAGCGATTATGGAAACATGTTTTTTAATTAAAAAATACACGCTACGATATGTTTCAGATAATTGGAAGATATGAATCTCAGTATACGTTAATTTATACCAATCAGCAAAAAACAAAAGTTAAGCAAGTAATAAAAAAAGCAAATAGTTTTAATGTGCGATTGAAATAGTGCACGAAAATTCAGATACTACTAAACAGACTTCCGAATATGATCAAAAATAAAAAAATAAAAATGAAGTAAAAAAATACTTTACTTAAGAATTTACTATTGTAAAAATTATACGTTTAGCTTAATTGAATGTGTAAATGTAGTTAGTTATATATGTTTGTTATATTAGAGCACTCGCACAAATAAATGTACATCTAAATATAATAATTTCGTCGTCTGTCCGTCTGTCTGTCTGTCCCCGTAACTTCGTGTAACGTCCGTAATTTCGTTAGAATTCACGACAAAAAAAAACAAATTAAACGACCGTAGATGGGGTTTGAATCCCGGGCCGGCAACCCGAACCGGCCGCTTAACGCATGTGGCTACCGTCGAGTCTGCGGGACCGGTCAAAAATAAACTACATTTAGGACGCTAAGACACGAACCATTTCATGTTCCGCTAGCACAACTGCCAGTGTAAAATAATTAAAATAGTGCCATCAATTGCCGGCAGGGAAACATAAAAAAAATGTTCAAATATTTTGATAAAAGTCGTTATTACTATTTCATGGGTGTCGGCTATAAATGAGTAAATGCTTATTATTTAGAAATCAGCATGTAAAAAAACAGGTTATAGCTAGTATAATGATAAATGACGTATTTAAAAACGTGGGTTGAATAATTAAAATGATAATATTTTTATTTTTTTACGTCGCTGAAAACATGTCGGACAATATTTGAGTTGGCATCATCAAGTTTGGTGTGTGTATTTAACCTTTGTGTGATTTTATTAAAATTAGTGTAAAACTCTTTTATGACGATCATGTAAGTGTGCAGAAAATTTACTGCATTGTGTTTGTTCCAAAATGTGGTAAAACACCGGTTAAAAGCCTTTTCAATATTTTGTCAACACAAAGCAAGCACCTTCTCTCAAATTCCTACAAAATAATCTACCCCACTAAAACATAGTCCAGTTCTGACGGGGGTCACTGGTGCTAGGGGAAGTTTACAGGTAATAGTTGGGAAGTAGGAAGAGGGGGTGGAGAAATTCACTTGTACAATGTTGGACCTTTTAAATTTTTTTTAACAAATGTTAAGACATTGCTAATATAATAAATATAAAATAATTTTTTTATGTACTAAAATAATTATTTGTATACATATTATTTATAGAGCATGACTCTTTAATTACAATTAATTTAAAAACTGAATGTACTTTCTATCCGTATATGATTCGACAACCTTTGAACATTGATCTAAGCTAAATTTTTAGGATCCTGCACAAAATACAGAAACATCTGTTTCCTAATTCCCACCTCTACCTAATTCCCACCTCTCACATGTTTATTTGTGTGTGGTCAATGCCACGTTCTAAATTTTACATAGTTTATTTTTGGGTCATGCGCCATAGACAGCACAGACACGCTTTCGCATCTATTTAATCATCCTAATCTTTCGATATAAATGTAAAAATTATTATCTTTTAAATATTAATTTTAAATTATATCTATATACGAGTATATTCAGGGTTATGCCGGGTATGGACTGCTTGTATTATAAAGTGCATACAAATATCAAAGAATATCAGTATTTGACAATATTATGATTTATCCCGCATTAAATGACACTTTGCAATAATTTAACACTTCGATAACTTCCCCTTTGACTCAGTCTATCGGAACTTTCAACAAACGTCGCCAGGTGGGGATGTCTTCGTGTAAAAGCTTCCCGTCTGACACCGACGCCGACGCCGGCGCTGCATGGCGGCGTCTATATTTACGTAATCCGTAAATTACTCCCCACTTGCCGAACAGGGAACAGGGAGCAGGTATCAAACGTCAAATAGTTCTACCTCGGCGACACGCTGAACCATGCGAGATACTTCGCTCATTTACATATATATCTGGCTCTGGTTGCCCGTTGCTACGTCTGGCTGTGCAAACATAAGGTTATAATACGAGTGAACCTGTGTGCAGACACTAGATTACTAATTTTATATGCATACGGCGCAATTTTCCCTTAACTAAGGGTTTGTCGTAATTATCCCTTCTGCGAAGTGATTATTATGTTTGCTTAGGATTTCTAATACCTATATACCTACATATACACATTCATAATTGAGTCGTAGAGTTACAAAACCCGCTTTGAAGGTCTTTACTGATTTTGAGTAAATCACAGAACACTATTATTACACCGTGCCATAAAAAAGTATTTTAAAACCTTAATATTTTTATTGGTTTGATGAATACCATAATGTGATAACGTACCATAATTTCCAAAGAATTATCATATTTTTAAATAAAGCATTATAAAAAAAAATAATAGAGTGGATTTGGCAACTCGTTTTGATAACGCTTGAATCAGAGTGGATTATGTTACGCCCTTTTATGAACGGAGAGTAATTTGACAGTTTCTTAACTACGCACTTCGGTACCCATTTCCAGAGAAGATTTCATAACTCACGAGTGATTCGGAGCATTTTTTGTGATTTATCCGAATATTTGTTTTAATATTTTGACTAAATGGAGCGCGATTTTTGATTCAATGTTATTTTATTTCGTCCACAGCGGATTTTGTAACTCTACGACTCAATTATTAAATAATAAATCAACCTTATATATTAAATTTGCAAGCTACTTTCCGCGATATATGATTTTATCCTGAAATTTTATACACGGTCGTTTCTTTGCGACTTTTTAATTTTTTTCGCACATATTTATCCTTTTCTCCGCAAGTATACACGATAATTACAAAGCTATATATTTGCCGAGTGACATCTTTGACAAGTCTTTGCCGCGTGTCATTTTCTAAAAATTTATTTTCTTCTTCTTTTTCTTTCGTGTCTACACTCAATTGAGTGAAACGTTGTTTTGACTTCATATCTTTGTGAGTTTTTCGATATTTTGGAATTTGAAACTTGATAACGATGGACGCGTCTATAACGCCTGATTTCTAAATCATCATTTTTTTTCTTCTTATCCTTAAGCATTTTTTAATCATGTTTTACAGTTTCAGCCTTTTCCTTACTAAGCCGTTTCTTGAGCTTTTTTAATTTTTTTCCTCACATATATATGGTTTTCTCCGCAAGTACACATGATAATCATATATTTTTTTAAAATTACTAAAGGCAAGTTTTTGCCGCGTGATATTTTTTCAAAATTAATTTTATTCTTCTTTTTCGTTTCTATGCTCAATCACGTGAAATTTTATTTTTACTACATATCTTGATATTTTGTAATCGGATTCGAAATTAAAGTATGTCGTTTATTGCCAAATTTGGCCATCTATTTTTTATATACAACGACTTTGCTTAGATTTCTTTCTCGCGACGTGACAAAAATAAAACCCCCTTTTCGGTCCGTTTTCGCGTGCGCGCCGTTTCTGTAATTGTAGGCGTAGTATCAATGAAATTAAAAAATCGAGTAGGTTCACACAACACTTAGAGACGCCATCTTTTGCGCATTTTTTGAAAATTTTTCACCCCGTCCACTTTTATCGGTAAAGTAGAAATTTCCTTTTATTTATTAACTGGGTCAAAAAACTTCGTACAGAGACGCGACGTAGCATCACCGCGTAGCGCTCAACGGCGCGCATCTTTTCTTTTGGAAATAATCGCTTCGTGTCCATGCGTGCCAAATGCGTGTTCTAACAGCGGCGATCATTTTCGTACTATTTTTAGACGTTTTTTATATTTTTGTATGCTGCTCCATGACGGGAAGGTCTACATCCCTCAGAGACACCTTACTCAATAGAGGAAGAGTGCAGCTAATGAGTCTATTAAAAATTGTCGTTCCAAATTGAACACTTTAGCGGGACGGCCGCTTTCATCCAGATTTCACATTTTCGGCCGTAGCATTGCAACAGCCAATTTCAAATCTAAAAAAACTTTTTGAAGAGCTCAGTTTTTCAGATTATTCTATTTTTAGATTTTTCTATCTTCATTTTTAGAAAAGTTATAAGCTAAACAAATCGATAAATTTAATACATTTTGTAGATTTTCCTTTGTTATTCCGATTCCGAGAATTTCTCGCTATAATGTATGTTGAATTTCAATCTCTTCAGTTTGGAAGAAACTCCTGTAGGGAGTGGACGCGCTCGCCGTTATTCTAAGATTATATATTTTTAGGTAAATCCAAGAAAAAAAATTTCGAATTGCGATTGAATTTTTTCAAAAAATAATTTTACATTCATTTTCAGTTTTTCCTTTATTCCCCACGAATAATATTTTTTAAGGTTGAAAACTTGACTAATGTTTTGTAAAATATAATTTCTAAAAATAATATTTTTCATTCATTTAGAATTTTTGCCAAATTTTCCGATTATGAAAAGCTATGAGATAAGAAGGCCATGTATGGATTTTTTTTTGAAACTTTTTAATTCCCAAAAGGTATAAGATCAACCATCTGTTAATTTTTGGAAACTTATACATTTATGGTTATATTAAACTATATCTTGGGTCTTTTGAATTTTGAAATTTTCATAACTTCTTAACAGACATATCGGAATATCTTTTCTAACCTTCAAAGTCTTCTCCGTTTTTATTGAAATCATTTTGAAAACTATTTGTAATTTTTTTTAAAAGGTTTCAATTGGCTGGATTTAATTTTATTTTATTTAGAATTCTAACAGCTTATTCTTTAAAATAAATAAAACATTTGTGGGATATAAAAGCAAAAGCAGTGTGGCGGAACCGACCCCAGGCGACATCTGACGTCCGCGGGCGCTGGCGCAACCAACCGGAAGCGAAGAGAAGCGACGTCATTCCTAACCCGGCCGTCCGCTCACGCACTCCTTTGAACCGCTGATCATACCTCGGGAGTGCTATTGTTGCAAACTTAGATTAAGTCGCGCATCGCGATATTCAACTAACCCAATTTAGTCCCGCGAAAAGTAGAGTCGAATACTAACATCGCTTATGGAAATAACTTTGTACCTTTATTGAATAAAACTTATTGTCAGCCTTTTCGCTCACGTAAGAGTCTCATTACATGCACCGAAGTGTTTACCCACATCGATCCAGCAGTACAAGTAAGGCCGATACCAAAACTGTAAGTACGAATGAAATATACATGCAGAAACCGCTACACCCAGTAAATATAGCAGTATCGAAATATAGGCTTGTGGGTGTGAGATACGACCACTCGCGTGGTTGTGGGATTCATCTCCCGCTCAGATCCACAACAATACCTCCTATAGCAGCAATATCGAAAAAAAAAATGTAGTCATTGAGGATTCCTAATTTATAATATACTGAATTCGAGATTTTATATGAAATATAGCCTATAAATTTACAGAAAACATGATGTTGGAAGGGATCGATACATAAAATCTAAAATTCAGCACATTTTAAATATGTAATCCTCGGTAAATGCATTCAAAATATTTTTTTTATTTTTTGGACGTTGCTGCTTTTGCTTTTATATCTGATCCGCGATATTTTATTTTATTTAGAATTCAAACAGCATACTAGATATTAAGAAATAGAACATGTGATATAAATTAAGCCAATTATATGAATTCAATTGATTTGCCTAGAATACTGTGTACTGTATATAATAGAATAAGAAGGTATATATGATATATAAAAATATTTAGCCAATTAAAATAATTTGCTTGATGAATCTAGAATGCATTGTACATAACAGATAAGGAAAACATATGTAGCAGATGCAATGAAAAGATTGAAGGAAGGAATTGTTTGAAAAAAATGAGATTTAGGAGTACATTAACTCATAAGGGAAATACTTAAATATATTTCCAGAGGGAAAGTAAGGTAGGTGGAAATGGATTTCCAGGGTTTCTACGTGTAGTTTTTTTTTTTCGTGTAGCTTTTTTTAAACTTTTTTGGTACATTTTTACGGTTTTCTCTGCAAGCATGAAAGATATTGACAATTAAAAAAATACGAAAGATAAGTCGTTGCCGCGTGACATTTTCTTAACATTTATTTTCTTCTTCTTTTGTTTCTATGCTCATTGAGTGAAATGTCCTTTTTACTTCATATCATTGTGAGTTGTACGATACTTCGGTAATGGACGCGCACATAGCGCATGATTTAATGTTTTCAGCCTTTTTTTTTCACAACTTTCAGCGCGTAGCGCTCGACAGCGCGCGTCTTTTCTATTAGAAATTATCGCTCCGAAGTGCGTTTCCATAGAACGGCTTACTTTTTAGAGCGTTTTTTTTCGTCTTTTATATTTTTGTATTCTGCTTCGCGACGCGTGGGCCAATTTTACATGGCAATATTGCAATCGATAGAAAAAGAGTGCCGCTATCGAATATGCTGAAGATTAACTTTCCGAAATCAGACACATCAAAATTACGTCCGCTTTCATCCGGATTTTGCGGTTTAGGCCGTAGCTTCATGCAGAGTCATCCAATTTAAAAATTAAAAAACACATTTGTAGCCGTTAAAGTTAAAGCGGCCGCGCAACGGTCGCCACAGTGCCGTCGCCGCGCAGTGTTTACCTTCAATATTCTTCTTCGTCACTCAACCAACAGTGAGTCCATCTTCTTCTTCTTCGTTACTTAATCATCAGCGAGTCTGCCGCCAAGCTAAATTGCACGCGTAGTTGTGTAATTATAAGTATTATATTATATAATAATTTGATAAAGTCGTGTTATGTTGACATACCTACGAAAATTTTATTCTAAATTATGAAATACTTGCAAATAAATGAATGAAATGAAACACTTGCAAATAAAAGCGTACATTTTAAAGCAACTCAAAACATAATTGTCACACGCCCAAACAAAAAATGTACAAACCTCATGAATACATATACATATATATACATATATAAGTAGAATACTTTGAACAAAAACTACTTTACATCATGTTAGACAATATTATGCACAATTATCCGGATAATCTCTGCAAAATATTGCTTAGTTTTTTGCGATGTTAAAATTCTTAACTAAGAATAATAATAATAATATAAACAATAAGTTAACAAGTTACAAAAAAAAACAAACCCATACAAACCAAGTTTTTATTATACTCCCTTTTTCATTTACTAGTTGAAACAGGTTTTGCGCCTACTCCATGCGTCGGGCTCGATTCGGGCGACACTGCGAAAGGAAGTGATAAAAATTTTCGAAAAATCCAAAATTATATTATAATTATAAAAAAAAAATCTACGAAAATTTGTTAGATCATTTTTATCGTCGCCACGAGCCTGCCTGCTGATTGGATCATGGGGAAAGGGTTAAAAAACGATCCAAAGTTTTTTCGGCAGACAAGCCGACAAGCAGACGCTACGAGTTAAAAGAAAGGGAATAAAAATACAAAAGTTAGTTATAAAAAAATACTCAACCATAATAAATATACATGGGAAGCAGAAGAAGAGAATTATATAAAGAGAAAGAGAAAATAAAAATAAAAATAAAAATAAAAATAAAAATAAAAATAAAAATAAAAATAAAATTAAAAATAAAAATAAAAATAAAAATAAAAATAAAGAAAAATAAAAAGTAATAAAAATCAAAATAAAAAAAAATAAAAAGAAAAATAAAAATAAAAATATAAATAATGAAAAGGAAAAGAAAAAGAAAATAAAATAACAAATAAAAAGTAAAAAGTAAAAATTAAAAATAAAAATGAAAACGGAAAAATAAAAAATAAAAAGGGTCAAATTAAAATTAAAATTAAAATAAAAATAAAAATAAAAATAAAAATAAAAATAAAAATAAAAATAAAAATAAATTAAATATGATACGTAGCATAAAAACACGACAATGAAAGTGTTATGAAATATATATAAGCAATTTAAAAGATTTTTGAAAATCTCTTGGCTTAATACTAATAATATTTTTGCTTTGATATATATTTTTTTTAAAAGTTAACTTTGAATTTGTATAATAATATTATTATTTATTACCAATTAATGCAGTAGAAAGTTTTATAAAATGGGTCAAGCGCTTTGTGGAAAACCCTAGTGTTTCACCATAATTTGGCTTTCGCAATAAACGTAATATTTGAATGAATAATGTTTGCTTATTCGTTATAAATCTGATTTATTTTTAATAGAAATTTAAGATTTTTTGATCACAATTATGATATATAAGTAAAGGTATTTGATGGTAAGTAAAAATTCTGGGTTTTAATTTTTTTATTGCTAAATACGGTTTCGTTATTAAAATATGTTGGGAACCGCTGATCTAGATATAACTTCCTCTTGAATTCATTGTCTTTAAAGTTGATCCAGACCCATCAAGTTGATGATATTTTTTACGTCAATTTAGGAAAAAGCTCACTAGCGTCGTTAAAACTATACTGTAAACGCGTGAGGCACTCCGTTCCCTTTGGAGCACGTGGCCTCACTGAATTGAAATGTGCAGACGCTACTTCAAAGACGTATGTCATGTATTTTCATCCAAATGCTTCCTCAGTCTCGTCTTTGAATGGAAGCAATCAACAAAATGCTTTTCTTTGATACCCCCAGGTAGGCGCTCGCGTACAGTACTTACCCTGAATTATCATCAACCAATCAACTGACTTCTCTGCGCAGCAGGAAGAGAGACACAATTTTGTTTTTATTTCAGTGTAAATAAACAATTGCGAATAAAAGTGAGGAAAGCGCAATGAAATAAATTTATTTGCAACAACAACAAAATGTTCAGTTAATTTGTTATTGTATTATCAATATTTAATTATTGTTTTCTTAACAGGCCATGAGGCCGATTTACTGTAAAGAAATTTACAAAAAAAATTTCTTTAATGAGAGTAAACTTTATGGTAGCATTAACTACTATTTAAGAAACATTTAAGATCTAACTATTCTGAATTTTCCATTCATATTTTGGAAACAAACCATTATTTTGATATTAACTTTACAAACAAATATCATAGGCTTTCATATAGATAAATTAGAAAAAGTGTCAATAGTAAATTAAATGTTATAAACAACCAAATTATTTTTGAAAATAATTACCTATTTGAATTTCTTTCTTGAATAATTCCTTATTAGTTATTCAAAAATATTTTTTTTTGTGTTCGATTATATCTTAACTTCAAATTTTAATTTCATTTTACTTTACATTATATCGAACGTAGGGACCATTGACCTCAAAACATGTTTATTATTTATAATTAAATAAATAGTGGTTTTACGCAAAGCGTTATCTCTTTATTCATCATAAAAACACCCAGGTCTGATAAAATAATATTGATGTATTTTGATATCACCGGAAATGGAACCCGAAATCCTAAAATGATAAGTCAATATGAAGCTCTTCGCCAAAACTATACCAATAATATGCCGTGATATGTAATATGAAATATCATCCGCTTTGAAATTCAATTAATTTGTAGATTGATTTTGATACAAATTTGCAATTCTAATAGTAAGCTTATTAACAAAATTATATATTAGATTATTTAAATTAATTGATTAAGAGAAGAAAAAAACAGGCAGACACAGCTAATTATCAAATAATAATTAATATTACAAAACTCGTATTTTATAATAAAAAAATATATTACATTTTAAATATAAATTATTTTGTTTCACAACTTAAAAAATGTATGTAATATTAGATTCTCACCTATGAAATTGTCATTTTTTAATACTGGCATATTAAAGTTATGACATTTCTTTTTCAAAAATTGGATACAGGGTGTAATAAATTCACAATACTTTACAGGTATATACATTACAGATTAATGGTTCATAATACTTAACAGGTAGATTCATGTATAAATTATGAGTCGAAAATATTTTACCATCTGCAAGTTTTTATCAATAGTTATGGAAATAAACGACTTCAAAGTTTGCATCTTTTTTTCAACTTATTTTTTGTTATGTTGTCTCTACGCAATCTTTAAAATAACATATATTGAAAATAACAAAACTTTAATATAAGTCAATTGAATAAAACCTTGTAAAAATCTGAAAGGTATTAATCATTTTACCTAACTTATATTAAATATAATTATGGCTTTTAGCTTACGTGAACTTTAAACTTAATTATTTAAATACGTATTGAAATAAAAACATTGATAAAATGATATTTTTTAATCATAATTAAGACAGTAATCTACTTGTAAAGTATTGAAGAATGTAACCCACCTAACTGTACCTGTAGAGTTGGTGGGTTGTAACTCTAAGCTGAATTACATTCTGTAGATAAGTATATACTAAGGCTAATGGGCTAATAAATGAGAACAGGAATTATGGTACGTACGTTAATAGGTTCCAATCAGATTAATAGTTGAGATGACACTAGCTCCTTGCAATGGAGGTTTCGGGATCGATTCCTGGTGAGATCCCAATAAATCTATGAGATTTTTTTAAACCTAGGTGTTCTGTGAGGTGTTTTGCTACAGTAATTGGGCCTCATTTCCTGTTATAGCGTTGAAAAAATATAATTGTGAATGAAACCACTTTTTATTGGTTATGAATAATATTTTCAAAATTTAAAAATAAATATAACGGAATAACTGATCGTGGTTACGTAGCGGTCAACAATGGCCTGTAACTTGTAGAAGAAAATGCTTTCTCCTAGTTTTGCAGATAAAGTTTGTACATGGATAAATTTGCACTGTCATAGCCTCACGAAGACAGTAGTACGATAGAATTCTCTCGAACATTCATCACATTCCGGGGCGCCTTACAACACTACTTTGGAATCGTCTAGAGCGCTCTACAAGCATTTCGTAATCTCTGGAAGTTTTCACAGGCCTCTCTAGGGGACTAAGCGATTGTCGAAGGATATTAAAGGCGACGTTACCTACACATACAAAGGCGTCACATGACGCGGGGTCAGTCATTCGTGAGGGTTAACCCACGCGATATTAGCAACAGAGCGGGGGTAGTGTGGTCAGCTTTAGTGATACCAACGATAATAAATAAAGAAAGTTCCTACCAGGCAAGAAGTTTTTCTATATGCGAATATTGAACGGAATTTACTAAAAAGTGATGAATGTAGAAACAGTGTAATAATATCTATGTGAAGTATTTTGGAAAAAATTGGTTTATTTAATTTTTAAACGTTTTGTTGTCAGTTAATATTTGACTAGAAATTTAAGAACGGTACTCCAGTTCAACTCGTGTCCAGTGACAAATTAAACAGTAATAAATTAAACTTTAAATTGTTAAAGTGTTTTTATTTGCCTCCCAAAACCACGTCTCGTGATTTCCTATTAAAATATAATTACAGAAATACGATACCCAAATCGAACTATGTAATAACCTGTGAATTTTGTTCAATTTCAAAATGATTGATGTAATAAAAGATCGTTGGGAGTTAAATTGCATCGCATAGCAGTGAACATTCAGCGCCAGCCCGACACCACTGGCTTTTCGGTTGCAATTTTGAGTATACTTTCCAACCGTTTCATTTGTATAGTCGAATAACTGATTTGAATAAATCCCTCATTAATTATGCCATGACAAGAGTTAATCAAATCAGTGGCGTGCCTCGTGTTTTGTTTGTAAACCATGTTCAAATGAAATGGATAAATTGGCATCTATAAAAATTCAAAATACTTACCACTACCTGGGAATGTCGAATTAATATAGTGGCATATTTTGTTTACTAGGAAAGCGGCATAATTTTTGATTATTGATGATGACGAATGCAAATTAGAGCATTCATTATCAGATTTAGATAAATCGATTTACTGGTAAATATGGATAAATTCCATGATCGAATTATGCTAAACACCGGTTATTTCAATAAATTATTTTTTACTTTTTAATTATAACACATCATCATGAAATTGTAGAAACAGAAAAAATACACATAATCGAGGTTTTCCCAGCTCTCTTGAAGTGTTACAGAATCATTAGAAATTACTAGAAATGTTAAGAAGTCTGTCGATGATAATCGAATGTTTGCGAAATGACATTCCCTACATAAAATGCGACATAACCGCTACATCTAACCCGTTTTGTTATGACAGTTTGGCGATTCTATCAAAGTGAAACCAACGGCGATTAATGCGAGGCGACCGGCGAAAATAAATTACGAGTGTACCCGCCGGGCGTTCGATATTGAATAATTGCGATCACATACGTGCGAATATTCTGCAAAACTTACTAAAATATTCCACTGACAAGTGAAACTCTGTCGATAGTTACAATACGTGCAAATTTCCTAAAAGCGATTAGGTATAATCAAGTTCATGTTGAGTAACTTTCGTAATTAAATAATTTATTAATTTCACGTATTTCATTTGACTCCCGCTGTAAATATTTTAAAATTACCATGTTATATTACAATCTTTGAAGAAAGTAGAATCGTTGATCGCAGGACCTTGCGAAAATTTGCATTAGATATTTTCGCAAGTTTTTAATTATTTTTGATAACATGTATGCGAGAGATTTTTTTTTTATTCAGTTCAATTAACTCTACAGATAGTTCAAAGTTTTACAGAAAGTAAGAAATATTGGAAATAATACAAACTTTGAAGGAGCTTATCTTCATAACTATTATTATTAGGATTTTGTCGCTTGAAAATTTTCAACTCATAATTTAGGCAGAAATTTACTTGTTAAGTTTAGTACATTACAAAATATAATATATTGAAAAATTTGTCAGTTGTTTAAATAAATTTCCATTGAGAACTGAGAACATTGAGAACCGATGGTATCGTTTTGACAGTAATAGCGTAAGTATATTTAATAAACATAGGTTAAAATGAAAAGAAACTAAATAGTTTAGAAAACTTAGCGATTAATAGTAACAAAAATGTAATCGATATTCAAACTCCATCTATTACGTCCCCTCTTTTGCGCCTAATGACCACGCCCACAAATCCACCGGACTCTAATCTCCACCACTCTCCTCACGCCGTCCTAAAGTTCAGTCTTAAGGTTAGTATTAGTAACATTACTGAAGATGTTGCGTTAGCATGGAAATTCAAATCGTTATAAACAAATAGTGAAAGTAAACGTAGTTATCATTTTTTAATATATCTTTTAAAATGGACTTTCACGAAGTAACACAAGAAAATTTTGAAAAATTAGTAAAATTCCATTAAAATGTCGGAAATAATAGCAGTGGCCATTCGCTTCTGAATTCAATTAATTTAATTTCAGCTTCCGATGAGAAATAACTTTCATTAGCTTATGTGAGACCAGGACGAAGACCAAACACAAACATTCTCCTGTTCTTATTACATCCTGCTGCGACGAGTCAGGGCGCAAATTGACTTGAGTATACCAAGAGGGAAGTAAACAAACAGGGTGTATTCTTATCACTTGAAACTAAAGTTCAACTTACACACAATATGTTGAGATATTTCGTAGTTTCAATACACATCAATGTGTTTGTATTAAAATTTATTATTATGTAAATGTTATTTATTAAATTATGCAGTAACTTCCATAAAGAATGTTCAGTATGTGATATATATAAAAAAATCATTTTTTAGTTTGTTAAAAAATACCACATTAGAAGATTGAGGACCAAAAACAAAAATAATGCTTATGAAAGTCTTTATATTGTTGGAATGAAATAAGATAAGCTACAACGTTTTGTGCACCTGGGCTGCAATTAAAATTAATGTTAGGATCCTACAGTTGAAATTAAATGCCGCATTGAGCAAAATCGTGCAATCTTTATTTGCATAGAAAAGATGTTATGCAGTCATGATCTCAACCTTGGATGTTTTGTGGTTCTAGCTTATTATATTATTTCGTAATTTATTAAAAGGTGTTAAATCAAAAATAAAATGTTAATGTTCGTTTGTACAAAATCGATAATCTCTGAAAGTTCTTCACTAATTGCTTGGAAATTTTGGCATAATGTAGCATTCGATTATGAGGATTTTTTCGTATACCTAATTTGTTTTCATATACCTACTATTTATTTATACACATATATAAAAATATAAATTTTCGGTTGTCCAAAATCATAAATCTCCTGAACTTCTTTTCGACACAACGTTGCATTCGAATTCTCAAAAAATTATTTGAAAGAAAGGCGCAGGTACCTACCTACCCATTCAATTATGATAAATATTTAGATATAACACTTTTAAAAATCAAATTTTTTGATAACATTCGGTTGTCTTTGCTTCAATAAAACGTTTGAACAGACGAGAAAGTGTAGCCAATCGTATCGCGATATCTATACCTATAAAAATCAATGTCTCTCTGTTTTTCTGTCTGTCTGTTCTGTATACAAATCTACACAGTTTGTCCGATTTGACTCAAATTTTGAATATTTATGCTTTAGAACATTTATCCCCTCCCACTCTACCCCTTCCCCTCCCCCTAATATATATTCTATGCAAATCTGTGCCGTTTGACCGAAAGGACTCAAAATTTGGAAAAATATTTTTAGGACCCGGCGGTAAACATAGGCGTCATTTCCCCCACCACTTTTACTCCTTCCCCTCCCTCTAATATATTGACTATGTAAATCTGTACCATTCGACCGATCGGACTCAAAATTTGGAAACTTATTCTTTAGGACCCCGCGGGAAACAAAGGTGAAATTTCTCCTTCCCACTTTGACCCTTCCCACCTCCTGATATATTTAAAATGCAAATTTATATCATTCGACCAGTCGGACTCAAATTTTGCACACTTATGCTTTAGGACCCGGCGGGTAATGCAGGCGAAATTTTTCCCTCCCTTTATACCTCTTTCTCTCCTCCTGATCTATTTTTAATGCAAATCTGTACCGTTGGATCGATCGGACTCAAAATGTGGAAACTTATTCTTTAGGACCCGGTGGGTAATACAGGCTGTAACGTCTCTACCTGTACACCTAAGCTAAATACCTAACTATAAAGTTTAATAATATAAGTTTTACGAAAAGCCCAAAGCTTGAGACTTTAAGCTACCGAATTAAGCTTTATTACGACTTTTGTGACTTTTAAGCACACACTTTATGCTTTAAGCTTCTAGATAAAAACTTAAGCCGAACTTAGAACTTCGGAAGTATATTTACATGAAAGCTAATATTATTATTTTTTTGTTAAGAATTTATATTTTCAAAATTGGCCAGTCGTGATCTATCTAGCGGTTAGGAAAATTCCCCCTCCGTCGTGTCCGTAGCTATCCAAAATTCTTTTGATATGTGGTGAGATTCGTATTCTTATTAACGCGACTAGACTAATATAGATCGAATTCTTACCTAACTATGGAAATAACAAACGCACGTAACTAATCCGTACTCGTCCTTCTAGAAACCGCTCTAGAATTCTACAGTTTCGCCTATATGAGAGATAGCCGATATCGTCCACGTCCGGAGTTGGCCTAAAAGCCAATTATATGCGGCGTAGCCGAGGAATATACGCTAGTAGCAAAACTCCCTTACATTGAACCGCCATAACTATAATACCACCGGGGTTAAAATACTGTAATATAAAACAATACAATCGTTGCCAAGTTAACGGCATACGCTAAAGATTCCGCCCGCATTGATTATCAACATCTCATAATAGCAGCTTAGAACAGTGTCAGCACAACCACATGCGGCACCCATTTATGACAGATTTACAAGATATAATAGCATACGTTATATTCAAAACACAAGTAAGAAACCTACCGATAGCGCGTCTCACGTTGTCCAATCTGCTCAATCTGTTCATAGTACATAGTAGAGGAAGACAAACATATATATATTCACAACAACTAGGCGCAACAGAGGCTCAGGGCAAGCTTTGTCTGACATTATCGCAGCCCGAGATTCTAAGGGAATGGAAGATACAGATTTGTAAGTGAAATTTAAGAAGTGTCTAACCACTTCTGTTCAAACGTGGATTCTAGATGCCCCCCCCCCCCTGTAGGGGGGAGGGGGATGCGGCCCCAGAGCATCGCCGCATCCGGTGGTTAACTCCTGTTTAGACATAACCTCCCACACTAAGCTGCAGACCAAGATCAAGCCGAGACTCTATTGCTCCTGCTGGAATCCCCCGAAGTCCTCGCTTCCCGGCGACAAACATATCAGGAAGAAATCCCGCGTCTGATATTAAGGTTTGTATATTATCCCGCGGGGCAGTCAAATTGACTGGTGTATTATGATGAGGATCCCACGTTGCGGCTACATGAGCCGGATTATTATGATGTTTACTGCTGATTAAAGGGCTGAATGAACTAACTGGGTGACTGGAAAAGACTCTCCCTTGAGCGCGTCAGTCAGAGCCATGTTAGCATCGCCAAATATAGTTGATGTGATTGATCCCACGGTGTAGTCTTATTGACTAGAGATATTAAATGATGGTAAAACAGCATGATTATTACAGTTGATTGTGAAGTTCCTGATATGTTTCTCGCTGGCCGGGAAGGGAGAACCCCGAAGGTCTCTGTATACAGCAAGTTAGAAAAGGTGGTGACTGATGAGAATGATGGTGTTAGTAATGCCATCGCGCTCCTGAATGCGGTCCCGGTCATAAAAGTTGATTGTTAAACTGCTAACAGATCTCGTTCATTAAAGCGGTCCCGAGCATAAGTGTTGATCGTCGAACTGCTACCTGCCTCTTATAATTTCTCGTTCATGAGGAACGTCCTATCTCGTCCTTGAGTACGGAGTTATTACATTCACATACATTCATAACCAGAGCCCGAGCTCGTCGCACCAAGGGGACTGAAAAGACGTGAGAGGTTCTTCCCCTTAGATGTTAAAGGGGTAACCGCATCAAGACCTTCAGACCATCCTGTAATTCTTGGCTTTAAAACCCAGTCACAACCGGGTAGATACAGTTAAGATGGCCCTACCTAGTCCCTGACCTAAGGTGTCTCCCCAATCTAATCAGACTCCATAGCCGAGAACGCGCGCTCCGACATTCGACCCTGTCTTGCCACGCGAGTAGATCCAACTTCATCTTTTTCCACAATCGAAATTCTGCCTCCCAAGATCACGGGGCGTGAAAGACGTACAACTCCTCGCCTCCCGACCATGAAGAGACGGACTTCCCCATTCGGTTCTCGTTCATTATCCCATTTATAATCCCCGCGTGCCTAACCTTAAGAGTCTAGCGCCGGTAATAAGATCTCATTATGCTACGTTGGAAGTTAATATTGCACAACCGGGCGAAACACCTATTTTCCGCGAACCTATTCAATATGTAAAACGCAATAATATGTATTTATATATGTTAGTAATACGTTTGAAATGCAGAATGCACGTATGATGACCTCGCTTCTATCCTAAAGATAATTAAGGTATAATCCCGACGTTACGTCCCGACATCAGTACTAATTTGTTTCCGCGTCCGTTACCGTCGAACTCTGAACCCACGTAATGAAATGAATAGTGACCATGAGACAATGACAAATTATATAGCACGAACATTCCATTTGATACACATAAGAAAACATCAGGAATAAATAATATCAAAGGTTCTTATCTTAGTTCTGTAGTTGGTCTGCTTCTGAGATGGCATCCTGATCCGAAGTAATATAACTCTCCAAAATTGAGCAATTACCAGCGCCTGTGTAGCCCTTCATTTCCCTTGTATATATATTTTAATATCAGCGCCTGTAAAACTGTATTAGATCCTAGAAACAAGAAAACTATTCCCTCTACGCCGAGCACATACAGAACATAAACCCCTTCAATCTAGTTCATCCACGGTTATGCAAAAAGGCGAAAGAATAGTAATGGTAAAAGGTCCTTAACTGACAGAAGTTGAAGTTCTCTGCAAACTGCCCATATCTTCTAGTGGCGCCTGTGTATTCCAATAACAACTTTCCAGTCATGTATTTAACATAACGTCCTCCTTGTGTGTATGTGTGCTGCAGTATCTGTCATCCAGTTAGTGATTCCCAAAATAGTGTTTTCCTTGTATATATATATATATTTCAATATCAGCACCTGTAAACCTGTATAGAATCCTAGAAACGAGAAGACTATTCCCACTACGCCAAGCACATACAGGACATAAACCCCTTAAAACTAGTTCATCTACGCCGTATAGTGATATCACTATCACATGCAGACACAAACGATATAATTACAAATATGCTTGCGTTCTCCCCCACCTTGGTGGAAATATTCGCATTCGTATTCACCGAATAGTAGGCCTGATATTCGTATTCATGAAGGTAGTATTCGTTGCATCAAGGTTATTATATTTACAAGTATGTTCAAGTTCCCCCACCTTGGTGGAAATATTCGCATTCGTATTCACCGAATAGTAGGCCTGATATTCGTATTCATGAAGGTAGTATTCGTTGCATCACTCTCAATAATAAAATCATATAGATAAATAATTACGGTAACTCATAAAAATACGATATTACTTATATTAAACGAACAAAACAAAACAATCTGTCATATTAGTAAATAACGTGATCACGGAAGACCGAAGGTTAACTACCCCTGAACAGACCGCGAACTGCCCACAATAATGGAAAATGTTGTAGAAAACATTTCAAATATCTAATATTGAATGAATAAAAACAATGTCATATGAATAACCATCGCAATTAAGGAATATATACAATTCGAAACACGTCTTTATAAGGACTCGATAGGAACAAATCGTGTTTTCAACGATTGCCCAATGATACGCAATACAAACATGTAACGAGTTCAAATAAACCACACATTCATGCTTCAATAAAATAAATATAAAATCCAGATGCATTTTTAAAATATATTGTTTGTAGGAAATTCCTCGTACGATTTGAACCTATATCACGCCTACAATCGTGATATCAAAACACATAATTAAATTCTCGTACTAGTTGAAACAAGTTCAGACAGCATTCGCGACATTGGCTACGCACAGCTCCTTCGCATACAGGCCGATAGTAAAATAATTAACCGCAATAGAAAACATAAATGTGTTCCCCAGCTGAAGACCGGCCGTATCTAAATTAACTATCTCTATACAACATGTACAATTCGAAATACGTTTTATAAGAATTTGTTAGGAACAAATTGTGTTTAGAACGGTTGCCCAATGACGCAATAAAAACATGTAACGAGTTCAAATAAGCCACACAATCATGTTTTAATAAAACAAATATAAAATCCAGATGCATTTTTAAAATATATTATTTGTAAGAAACTCCTCGCACGATCTACACAAATCATATAGAAATCCGTGTATTCAATCGCCAGTATAGATAACAAAGCATTCGTTAGCATAAAAATACATCCGCCCTGAAGAACCTCTCGCACATTCCGAACCTCGCGACATTGAATATACATAATTATTCTGAAATTTTAAATCCCACGAAACACCCTTCGTCAGTAAAGTATTCCATTTTAAAGCCTTTATATCTTTGGTAATATATGAATATCGAATTTAAATGATTTTTCATATGAACAGCGACAGAATTATATATTTCATAAGCGTTATGCAATAATTCACAGTCGCCACATTACGATTTCTTGTACATTAAATCCGAAGCGCGTATAGTAATAATTATCACTAGGCCCAAAATACGTAACAAAACAATCCACAACATATATCAATAATTTTTACGATCCAGAAAGTTCTAAATTGAATACACGAAAAAGGCAATAGAAATAAATAATATTGAAAATGCTTAGCTGTTCACTGTTCCAATTCTCTTTGAATTATTATCAACCTCTGGCTTTTTCCTCGATTCCAGCAAATTATCTTCCTTACTTCGGACTCTCCTCGACAAAGCCTCCGCCGACCTTCAAGCTGAAAACTCAAGTGCCCCTCTCTAATTTGTAACGCCTAACAATAGTCCCGATCTCGCGCCATCTTTGATTCCAACTAGCGTGTAAAAGTCAAAGTCTAACTCAGAAAGCCGCTGATTCGTCGAATTCGTTCCGCGAATCCACGTTCCTGATAGGCTAGATTCGGTGCTCACGGCCCGCGTCTGTGATTGGACAATCTCGTTAAACAAAATAACATAAAGCCTGCTTTACACGCCCGCGTGCAGAAATAATAAAGCTCGTCCGCACTTACTTATCCGGCAAATATTTAATTATAGAGTATTTAACGATTTGTGAAGCTTCTCTTTATTATAAACTTTAGCAGATAGATATTTTCGTATAATTTTTCAGCAATGTCTATTTGAATAGGCCAATATCGTTACAAGGCGACATTTCCTTTCTCCTCTTTTACCCCTTCCCATCCTCCTGATATATTTCTAATGCAAATCTGTACCATTCAACCGATCGGACTCTAAATTTGCAAACTTATTCTTTAGGGCCTGGCAACTGATCGTTAAATTCTCGAAGCAATCAACAAAAGATAGACGGATCGCTCAGCGTAAAAAGGTACTAACCAACGATAATATAAGTTTGGATGGAAAGAAGAGTTTTATATTTATGTCATATAAAAATTATTATAATTTTTGCAACAAAGGTTCGCCATATGAAAAATAAACGGAACCATCTTCAAGTCCTTGACCAGACCAGACAGTGGAATGTCTTACTGCTAGGGTAAATAGAAACATTGGATAATTTTGGACTTGCCAATGCTTGGTATTGGTTCAATCCTTTAATATTCGTGTAATTGTTGATGCTATTACAATAGTATAATTAATTGGGGCAGCGGTTCCCAAAGCGTGCGCTACAGCATACTTATGTACCGTCATTAGCATGCAGCTGCACTTTAAGTTTTTGAAATCACTTGAATAGATTTAAATATTTATTGAATATTGTCTACAATTACTTGAAAAAAAACAGCGATTAAAGAAGGTCGCAAATTATTTCCCCCTTTGCAGTAGTTTGAATTCCAAATCAATTTATTTCTCTTGAGACACAAAATCTCTTTTTGAAGAGTATTTATTACGTCTTATCGATTGGTTTGAAAAATACTCCCAAGGAGATAATATTAACAAGTTAGCGCACAGAGAAACGAAAACACACTCCTAGGAATGATTGGGGCGCCGTGGAGTAATCCTTAAGTACCAAGGGTGCCGTCGACCGAAAGAGTTTGGGAACCGCTGAATTAGGAGGATATTAACCATTTTAAGGATTTACCAATATTTTTTTTGTTTTAAGTTTTTAAAGATTTTAGAATTTGTCTATATTTGATATGTATGTACTGAAGTTAACAAGGGATATTACTGACTATATTAAATTCAGCGAAATACGGTAATACTTAAATAAATAAATAAAAAGTTAAATATGTATGTACATCACACTTATAGGCGAAGATTTATGACTTAATGCTTGTCTTCTTAACAAACGTTAAATTATTTTATTTGATTACTAGCTGTAAAATGACGGAACACTGGTTCGCGTCTTTACTAAACCATAGTTTATATTTATAGCATCTTTTTGGCGGTGACGGAGAGGCGGCCGTAGCCACATGCGTCAATTGGCCGGTTCGGGTTTTGTGGGCCGGGGTCCCCATCTCCGGCCGTTTTTTAGCCGTGAATTCGAACGAAATTACGAACGTTACACGGAGTTATGGGGACAACGAAATTATTATGATTGATGATTACAAAGAAAATAAATGGCACGCATACAAAATTAATTAAATATTGCTTGTACACGATACTAGTCGTATACCCGTAAAAAATCACGGAACATAATATTAAAATGGTGGTTAACCTTTTCGCTATGCCCTCGTATGTAGTATAATTTTGACGGGTCACGGATATGCGGTATTGGCAGTGTTGGTCTGGCGTTCCGCGCCGGTATTTGCGCGGTCCAGGTTCGAGCCCTACTTTCAGCCGTGTGATTTCTAATTAGGTTTTATAGCTGTGAATTCGAACAAAATCACGGACGTTACAGGAAGACAACGAAATTATTATGTTTGATATATTGAAGTTTTTGAAATGAAAATATTTATCCTAAAAACAAATTTATTTTAACTCTTTATTGTCTGTCTTTATCTTCCTTCATAGTTTTCAAAATTTTTCAATTCCTCGATTAAGAAAACACAGGTTTTAACGCAAAATACCTTATTAGTGCCGTTTTATTTGGTTTATGCACTAACGCTATTAAATTTACTTTTATAAGAATAATACCGCAACAGCGAATGATGTTAGATCGGGTCTATGAAGAGTCATTCATGTGTAATTCACAATTTTCCTTCCTAGTGCGTTAATTTAATTTTACGTGATTTTTTTGTCTGCGTAGCTATTTGTTGCTTAATTTAATACGTGTGGTAGGAATTTTTTTGGATTTTTGAACACGACCATGAGAAGTAGTCATTTAAGCCAATTTTTAA
The DNA here is from genome assembly GCA_016648135.1 of Agrypnia vestita. Taxonomy (NCBI): domain Eukaryota; kingdom Metazoa; phylum Arthropoda; class Insecta; order Trichoptera; family Phryganeidae; genus Agrypnia; species Agrypnia vestita. Next base: position 102,955 of record JADDOH010002612.1, on the reverse strand, counting down.
AACTGATGTCTCTGAATCGATCGTAACATCTGCAGGATTTCGATCTTCTATGACAAAGTTTGCTGTAAAAATACAATTAGGATGTAAACGGAAAACTTACTTTTTGAGATAATGTGATTGAAATAAGCGCATCGCCGTGCACGTATTTTGTCTGAAATACGTGCCTTAGTCCATGATGTCAAATCTTTATTTCTACCGTTTTTTTCTATAACTTTTAAGAGAAAAAAATTAAATTACAGTCTCAAGTCTCAAGGAAGAAGTTTTCTTAAAAATACTTTTCACAGCAAAAAATATCCTAATTGCCATTCTAAATGCAATGACAAACAGTGTAGTTTTCTTGAATAATTCGCAGCATTCACCCTTTAAGAGCTTGTACTGTTTCGAGGGGTGGTGATATTTTGACTGGAGGGAGACGCTTGATTGCGTGATGTCTTATTTCTTCCCTTCTGTGAAGGATTTTAGTACGTTTTTAGGGTGAGTAATAAATAAGGGTGTTTTCTGAGAAACGTGTCGCCATGATAGAGATTTCAATCCGTTTTAATTAACGCGCGCCCCACTGAAACTGTAATGGCCTATCGATGCTACTCGAAGCCAACATTGTTTTGAACAATTTCCATTTTATAATGCTTTTAGTAAATTCGTTTAATTAAACCTTAGTAAAATGGTATGGGAAATTATAATAATTAGATTAAATTTCAATCTATTATTTATGTACGAATTATTCCGAAGTTTTCGTTTAAAATTTAAAACTGGCAATGACACAAATTCTAACAGTTTTGTAACAAATTTTGAATCTCATATTAACCATTTACTTTGAATAGTAACTTACTCCGCAAACGATACAGACACCAGTCCAAATTTACGTAGGAGTTTTAAGGAATGTAATGAAAAGTTAAGTAATTAAATAATTAATATATGCATAAAAATCATAAATTAAATGATGTGTAATTAATTATCTTACAAGCGGGGAATTTAATTCTCGAATGAGGATTTCAAGAGTTACGTGCAAAATAAGGTAGCAATACCTCTTCCCCCTGATTTCCTGTACAAATCCACACCGTTTTTGAATTCTAGCAGTATTTTTTAGAACCTGGCAGATAACATAAACGACGTTTTCCATTTACCTTCACCCCACTCCCTCCTCACCGATATGTTTTCTGTACAAATTAAAAATTTCTATATCATACATGACCGACCTGACCCAAATTTTGCAAATTATTCTTTCGGACCCGGCGGGTTACGTAGGTGACATTTCTCCCCTCTCTCTTTACCTCACTTCCTCCTCTAACATATTTTCTATAAAAAATCTATACCGTTTGATCGATCTGACTAAAAGTTTGCAAGCTTATTCCCTAGGACCCAGCGGGTAACAAAGGAAATATTTCCCTCTAGGATATTCCATCCATCCTAGCATTAATTCTAAACAATTCCCCTCTATTCTTTTAACCCTTCTCCGAACCTGATATATTTTTGATTCAAATCTGTACCGTTCTACCTATCGGACTCAAATTTTGGAAACTTATTCTTTAGGACCCGGTGGTGAAATTTCCCCCTATTCTTTTACTCTTTCTCCTCTTCCTGATATATTTTCGATGCAAATCTATACCGTTCGAATCGAAACTTTGTTTATCCTCACAAATTTATTTTAAACTTAATCCTTAACCCGTGCAACGCCGGGTATGAACAGCTAGTTTCTTAATATAATGTGAATTCTAAGAAAGTCGTCTCTTTTTTTTTAACTATTTAAATATTTATTTTTACTACTAAATTATTCATTTATAATATATAAAAAATATCCTAAATTTTATGTAAAAACGTGTTAAATATTATGAGAAAAAAGGAAAAGATTTTTAATTATTAATTAAAAGGGAAGCAAGCATAAACATTTTATAATTCCAGTGAAACTTTGTACTAATTATACGACTGAGAACTAAAGAATTCAATCGGATAGTATTTATGAATCCCGAGATAAGAATTTGATCCCGAAACTTCGAAAAATTTAATTCTCAAGCTTCGTGAAAATTCAATCCTGAAACTACGAAAATTTAAATATCGAAACATTAGACAATACAATATATTTGAATATAATTTTAAAAAATATGCTTGCTTTGGTACATCCGGTGTACCTGTGTACACTCGCCATATAGAGGCAGCATCCGCATCACCGCAGTTTTTCAAAAAATATAGATACAAGTTGATACGAATCGTGTGTACCCATCAAACTTCATGTCTGATATGTAAATAAAATATGGAATTGTTTGGAAACGGATATTCACGTAGATATCTCCTCAAAATAAAATCCTTAAACATCCTGTGACAATACCTCCACAAGAGTTGAGGCTAAGCAGAAAGTTTCTTGGATACCAAAAATAAATCAAAACTAATTGTTGAAACACTCGGTGCGCTGATATTACTTACATATAATAACAAAGCTTTAAATATGATTGTTTTACACGAAAGAAATACAAGAGGATTAGTTAATCTAATTTAACAATTCCTAAAATTGCAAAAAAATACGGATCGACGACATTGAAAAATAAATTACCCAGCTCTATACGAAATAGGATGTTGACTCTTAATTTGGAGAGGTAGAAAATGGATTATGCTTAATGATTGTTATAATCTAGAATATTTTTTTCTGAGACACCAGATAGCTTTTATGTGAAGGTTTTTTAATTCTTCCAGATATATTTTTTATTTTTTTACTTTTTTTGTTGTATTTAAATTATTTGATATAAGTTTTTTTTTAAGATATTATAAATTGTGTGTTAATTAGTTAATAATATGTGTTGTATGGATGGATGTACCAGCAGACAAACAAATGTTTTGTAGGTCTCTTATGTAATTAAAAATTAAAAATAATAATACTATCAAAATTAAATAGTTATTAGCCGTAAACCAGTAAAATCACGGAACATAATAATTGCACGATTTTGAAAATAAAAATTTATGAATAATAAAAAAAAAATTATTGACTTTATTCGTTCAAACCTAAAACTAATTTCAGATTAACTTAAAAACAAATTTGATCGACTTTTTTTTTCTTTTTTTTCAAATAGAGATACGGACACGTACTATTATATAATAATAATATGATTAACTTGTTAGTGTCCTGGAAGGGGGCTCCACTGATCGCCACCGATCGCCAGATACTTCCAGCAAGTTACGGACGGACGTTCGTTGCCGGTTAATCAGTGTTGTTGTTGGAATTCCACGGTCGGATGGACGAACATTCAAAATTAGGAGAGTTGATTTATCGATCTAGAATTATTATTATAATTTTTTTTTAAATTGTAAATCGTAACAATTTTTAAATTATTAATTTTTTTTTAAATATTGGCTGAACAATTATTTCATAAGTTGTAACTAACTTACACTTATTGATGGGATGGGCTACACATCTTGAAACTATAGTTATTATGTATATGAGTTATGCGTGAATATAGTACAATGTTGGGCTAAATAAAAATAAAACTTATCATGTCACATCTTAAAGTAACTAACTACAACATTCATGCCACAGTAAAGATAACATAAATGTGTTTTATCCGCAAATAAGTATGTTTGTAGCATATGTTTATGTTTAAATCATCATTACGCGTGTACTAAAGATGTTTACGTTCGGAAATTGTTTTGAAAAAACGGCGAAACAAACTGTGAAACATTGTAAAACTTTTGGAAAATTCAATTTAAAACTTAGCTCTTTCTATTCAAACTGCGAAAACTATTAAAAGATATAGCGCTTGCCCGGATTTTAGTCCGCAATTTAAAGTTACATCGCCGCGATCGGAATCTCCCTGGCACTTGAGTAATGGATGAGAATGAAAAAATGTAAAACATAAAATTGAAATACGGACAATCTTTTTCGTTTGTGTCGACTGCGCGGCCGCTAAAAGGACGGATATTTGGCGTCGTGTTATTTTCCTTTAATTGGATGGCTGGAAATTTTTTTATTCATTCTTTTCTGCTAGATTCCGAGACATAGTTTCAAATAGAGGAGAAACCATAAATATGTCAGGATGCTGTGTAAATACGTGTTGTGTCGACATAAAATTGCGTTAAAATATTGAATGGAAAACTTTTTATAGTTGGAAATTTATCAGAAACGCACAAAAGGAAATGGTGTTTGAGAAAAAGCAAAAGTTCTTCAAAGAAGCTTTCAGATTTTCACTCTGATAAGTTTTAGTAAGAAGGAATATCCTTTTGCAGTACTAGTGGAACAAAAGTTCTTGTACTTTTGTGTTTATTCTTAACACATAAGCGAAATATATATTTTTTAAATGTGTACGGACATATGTACTCTTAAGTACATTTATTTCACTGCACTCTTCATTCAATTTAATGCAAATGGAAAATTTATGAAAGACAGTGATAACTATAATCCTTATAAAAATATTATACAGTTATGACACGTGTACACACATGAGATTAGTCTCAGAGACTTGTCTTGGGGAAGTCCAGAGTTGTTAGGGATGCGGGGGATGAGTCATTGTCGCATTAATTTTTGTACACAGTATAAAATGTACACAGTATAACACACATAACTGATATGTACTCATCTTTATTGTCAGAGCACACATACTATTAGCCTTGTTATATTATTTTTAATTAGGTTAAAGCTTAGATTTTTTAACGTGAAATCACAGACCTATCATCTTGTTTAGGAATAAGTGTGCAAAAATAAAATTGATAGATTTTAGACATAGTAGGTAATCAAATAAAGATTTCCGAGTCTTAATATATATATTTTGTGTAAAGATAATTTATTTTATGTATTTAAATTATACTTTTGTATATATATATATATACGACTGAGAGTAAACATTTAAAACGGAGTTATCTCCCAGTCCTTATACTGGGAGACTCCGTCACCACCAGATAGACAGCAGAGAAACATGAATCTTGTATTTATCTTAGGGCTGTGGGTATGGAACATCGGTGTATACTCGAACCCGTAAACTGCACCTTACCAATCTCACATTACTACTTATTTGATGAAAAAAAATGGATTGAATCAATTAAAACCGACTTCAATAAACTGCTTATTTTTATTTGAAATTTTATCCAAGAAAACAAGAAAAATTACAAATATTTTACCTGTGAAACCAGTCAAAGTTTTCCATAAAGATTTGTATCTCTATGGGGTTAAAAGATCGAGAAATTGACTCTGCCAGCCGACCTACGAAATTTGGTGACTATGTAAGCGAGTGAAATAGTTAAGTTCCCTTAATTAATCTATTCTATTTAAGATTGAAGAATGAACGGCTTCGAAGTAAATGAAAAGCCAATATTTAAAAAGTGAATAGGATTAAGAAAAAGTTGTTAAAGGGACTGATCATGTTTTTTTAAATTTTATTCGTTATTCTCCTACAACAAATGCTTTAATGAATTTGCTAATACAATATATAAATTGTGTGTACTGAATAATAAAAGTGAGTCCAAATTGTTCTGGAATTTAATTTTTAATTAAGAAAATTCTCGGAAAACCTCGCAATCCATCCATTTATTCATTCAACTCTTTTTCAATTCACTTTTTATACATGAATCTAAAATCATGAATCCAAATGTACGGTCCAGAAAGAATAATTTATTTTTTCCTCGGGCTGGAAACAGAACTCCTGAATTGATCACGCAAAAAACAGGTATATACGCAGGTACTCCACTAACAAGAGGAGATCATCAGAATTCGGGGGATTTTTCTCAAACGTGAGGTGAACCCGCCGAAGGGAGTTGTAGTAATATAGTGGCACCTTGACAAAAACACGGCGAAAACTATCGCTTGGACCTTAGAGAGTAAGCTTCTGAAAAAACTTTTTTATTCCGCTACAGAGAATTAAACAACATCTTTAAATGATCTAAGCATGCTGATCTCAAGTCTAAAAAAGATAACATAAAGGTTGGTTTACATGGTCAAGAATATTTTGACAAGTTATCAACAATTTGAAAAGCATTTGAAATCGTTAGCTTTCCAAGTAATGAAATTTAAACAACAGTGTGTGAAAATATCTATTAAAAAACTAGCCACGATGTTTACTGTTAAATTATTATTTTTGTTAATTGTTTATTAATTATTTTAATTATTCATATTTTTTAAAACGAAATAAAAAAATCGCATCGAAAGAGAAACATAATCAATAATTTGAGATTTACGATTAATTAATGAAAAATCGTGAAGTTACTTCACAAAATTCATTATAAAGTGATCATTGCCTAGATAAAGATAAAGAAAAATACAATTTTTACAACCACTGTCAATAGTTACTGCAACAAAAAATATAATTGATACCTTAGTTTAATAAGTAAATGAAAATTCCTGCGCTTTTAAAAAAATTAACTCAAAGACAACCGTGTATCTCTTAATTTAATAATTTATTTTACATTTTAAAATAATCAAAATGATCTAAAATCAATTTTTTAATGAACTATTAAAAATTATATATTTGAATAGTATAATTTTACATTGCGAGTAAGTAAGATTTAAATGAATATTTATATCAATATTTTAATAGATAATAATCTATTTTATGGACTCCGGTTAATTCTCAATTTCAGCTATAGGACTGAAAAATAACATTATCGTTCTTCTGTAAATTGATTAAAAATATAACAGAAAAAAAAACAAAATTTAAATTACTTATGTAATCGTACATTATGGATAATGGTTAAAAATGCTACAATATGACACTTAAGGGGGGGGGTAAGGTTAATTCGTACAAAAAAAGGCATGTTTTTGTGAACTTTTGTGACGACACAGTTAAAATATCTTTATTTAAACCAATGTTAAAATCTCTTTATTGGTTTATGGTTTATTAAAGTATGACATTTGAAGAATATTGTGTAAAATTTTCAAGACGAAATATGAAAAAATACGGCAATGGCAGCAATTATTCGGACGTGTTTCGGAAAAAAGTAGAATTGCGGTGTCCATCATAACTTGGTGCTAGATCATCTGAAATCAAAAAATCAAAGTTCATTCGTTAGATAATGGGTTTTCCCAGGTAAAGCTGGGAGGGTTTTTTGAAATTTCAATTTGTCAATTTTTTGGAACACTTTGAAGGGAAAAACGCGATTTTTTGCGAAAAATATCGATTAATTTGTTATTAAAAAATAAAAATTAATAACAAATTTGAAAAAAGTCTCCAGCGTTACCTCGTAAATTATGTACAAAAATAGTGTTCAAAATTTCAAAAGGATCGGTGCAGTAGTTTTGAAGTTATGATGGACACGCTGGGAAAACGCTTTAAAGTTTTCAACACTGTAAAATTCAAAATAAAACTCAACATTAATTTTATACTTACACATAATCGTTGATGCCATGTTCACACAGCAAAGAGCTTTCATCATCAGCATCTTTTTGTCCTTGTCTACGCAAAACTTCCGATACAATAGCACGTCCGGTAGTCCTCAGGTGAGCGCGTCTCTTAGCTGCCCGAGCAGGTATAGAAAATCAATCTGAGTATCGCTCAAATGTTCATAATTTCGTCAATTTTGTTCCGATTGACTTGAAATTTTGACACAATATTCTTGCGATGTTATACATTCATTTAAAAAATTAAAAATAAAATGCAAAAAAAAAGTTACAAACCTTACCCCCCCTTAATGTTTGGATAATCGTCCAAAAAATTACAATTTACATAAAACGCCCTCTCCTATGAAATGAATATCAGAAAATGATGACAGAATTGATTAATGCCCGAATAGATTTAAAACTGTAATTATTAATGTCGGATTAGAGAATGTTCGAAGAATTATAAAAATTTTATAAACTAAATCCATGTAATGAATCTTAAATTAATAGTTAAAATTCTATTCCCTGAAATCGTATTTTCTTATCATTAAAACTAAGAATCCTTCAGAAACTTGTGCAAAAGATATAAAATTCTCACGGAAACCTCACTAATGTGAACTTCCAATTAATCCTTCACAGATCGCAATCTCGCAGGCTGTATTAGAAACCTGTAAAATTCTGGAGTACATCTTAATGTATCGTAGAAATATATAATAAAATTTAATAAGTATATTTCACTACATTTATCTTATAGATTACAAAAATTTAGAAAAAATATTGGCAAACCGTTAAAGTTATTTTAGTGGAATGGAAGTTGTTGAAAGAATTTTGGTTTTCATGCACGATAACAAACGGGCTTTACACATTTCCACAACCCCTAACATCCCGAGAAAGGGGTGGCGGTCGTCGGTAGGGGCGATCGCAGTAAATCAATCTTCGATACCGTAACAAGCTGCTCCTACCAACCCTTAATGGAGGTTTATACCTGAGTTTGGATCACAATACTCTATTTACTATGTATTTATTACCACACCTGTACAGCCACGGCCTGGCTGTGAAGGATTTTTCGTATAGACAATCACGTTCACTTGTTGGATTAGGGGTAGAGGGGCTGGATAGCTATAAAGATATTACAGACCCAACCTTTACTTTTCGCTTCAAGGGGCCACTTTTTCATTATTACGGACGCCGATTATATTTTGTTGCTATTTCGTGTCTCGTTAAAAGCTACCGCTCATTAGTGAACCTCCGTGTTATTGAAAATTATAATAACTTTAGAGTCGAGATTATGATCATTCATTAAAATAATGTTTAAGTACTCGCTGTGAATAAACAATGTCATTATCTAGTATATCCAGAATTAAGAGAATATTATTAAATACAAATTAAGTGCATTAAACATTCTAGTAAATAAAATAAAATATTTTTTAACGAGACACTGATAGAATACCGGGTACAAAGTAAATAAGTTTTTTAAGCCCAATATCTCAGTTACAAGTATTTTTGGCTTGCTCCAGAAACATGTATAATTTTCAGATGATCACGGCAAAAAATAATGTTTAAGTAATTAGTTTAGTAATTAATTAGACCTAGGAAATATGTATTTTAAGAAATATATATTAAGAAATATAGCGTTATAATAATTCTGTAATCCAAGTTCAGAAATCAACCTAACAATTTTTATGTAAAGGACCTTTAGGTATCCATGAGATTTCCTATTTAGGGAGGGCGTATTGCTTACGCGGCACCTAGCCTTTTTTAATTTTATTTATTTATTTTTATATTGGCACCTTAAGTATCGCATATATATGGCACTCATCATTATCATGACACAAAAATACATGCTATTAACATACATATAACAGTATCACCAATATATTTTAAACGCTTAATGAATATTGAATTATACAGTAATAAATCTGGACAAAATATGTGTTTGTACACTTTTATAAACTGTTAATATACTTTTTCTTTTTCTAAACTGAATGACATTTTTTTTCGCAATCCATTTTAGGTGTTCCAGCATTGGTTGCTTGACTTTTTCAGAAAATAATCATATATTGTCGGAGCATTCTCTTATGTTTTGGTAATTCAAAACGATTTTTTTAAACTTTTATTACGGTTCATAAATTGCGGCCATTTTTATTTAATTCCGCATGCTGTTTTTTGCATTTTTAGGTATCAATAATTTTCTAAATTAATCCCCATAGCTTTTCAAATAAACTGTTCAGTTCAAACTGGTGTAGAAATTAAAACTATATTTAGTGTATGAATGCAATGCGATCATGTATGAATTGTCATATATTTTTACACAGCGCTTTAGAGGTGTACAGTACAAGTGGCGAACAAGCAAGCAAAATATAATTAATAAGAATTATTGATACAGAGTAACATGAACATCGCAAATTTAAAAACGAGTGATGCGATTGTCACACCTAAGATAATTATATATCATAAAAGAAAGAAGTATTCTAGGGGATCAGAAAATGGATGTTGTATGCGAGTGACTTTTTAAAAAACGATGGGGTATCTTTAAAAACATTAGCATCATTGTTAGTGTTAGCAAAATATATATATATTGTGAAATTATCTTGATAAAATTGTGAAATAAATTATATTAACAGAATTGTTAAATGAATGAATTTTAAGAAAATAAATCGTAAACCGGTACCTATGAACTTTAAAATAATGTACCGAATGGACAAAATATCTTTCGATTAAGTCAAAGAAGAGATAGGTTTAATAAAATAAATTTAAAAATCGTCTGTGAAATGAAATCTTCCTTTGTGCTGCGTTCATTGTAAATTCTCAATTAGAAACCCAAGCTTGTATAAAGCCAAAGGACTGAGTAAATAAAAGAAAACTGAGTGAAAATTATATTAAGAGAATCGAGAAGGCAGATTCTTGAATTGTGAAAGATAAAACGGTTCTTTGAATCAATATTTTTATAAATCGAAGACAAGTTGCCGGCTTATGGAGGTTCCAGACCGGAAACGGGCTTCCCTCTTCAGGGAGTCTTGGGAGCATTCAAAGGCTGTTTCTGTCGGAAAACACTTCCAGGAAATGTCAGGCAAAATAAACTCTCCCACAAAAGAGTTAACAATATTTTCTATTGCACCATCACATTTGTCATTTATTTATTTACAACACTTTTACGAGAAACAAGTTTACTTGTTTAATTTCACCTTCGGTTAGATTCGTGGTTTATACGTAATAGTTGGACGAAAGTACGCAAAAGAAGAAATTTTTTATAATAGTTCTGAACCACCAGGAAAGGTTGTCTTAATTCGTAATGCTACGTGTTATTTTTGATATAACTGACATTTTAAAAGCAATTTTTTATAATCTTTTTTCGAAGAATATATTTAAGCCTCACCAATACATTTTATGATTCCTAAATAATAAACATTAGTGAAAAATATGTATTTGATTGTCTTATTTGTCCAAAAAGACTATGGCGTTGAATTATTATTGCATTTTTTAAGCACAGTATTCTCAAAAGTTACGAGCTCTTGCTCGTATGTTTGGATTAGAGAGTTGGTTAGGCCAGATATTGGTGTACTCCAACCAAAAAGGTTATTACTGAAGGGAAGCCAATTGGCTGGCATTGCTCAAACGAATGCTTTGAATTGACGTTTTGAATTATTTGTACAATTTATTTCTACAACAGAATATTTTTACTACTACTATTTACACGAGTCAGTATCATTGTTTTCTATTATATCAATTTTTAATATATTTTAATAATATTTAAACTAATTTTATTTCATATTACTACCTACTAGTGGTGGTGGAATCCAAATGAAAATGAATTAAACTTTTATTTATAAACAGATATATTAGACACAAAATTAACTAAAAAACTATTTCGTAACTCACACTAATTTTACATTCGTGAATATTCCACACAGGTACATTGGTGCATTCGGTTGTCTACATTCGCTCATTTCCCGCTGTTTCCATGGCTTCGCCGATACTTTTCACAGGTCACTTCCTGTGGTCTTCACAGGTTTTTCCCATAGAAAAAACTTCGTCTTTGTGGGACTTCCATATTTTACGTTATTATCTACAGAACCCTATTACATGTATGAATTTACGTAGTAATATAAAAAAATCGAAGATTACTTAATTTTGTTGCATGAAAGACCAAAAGGCAATAAATAACGTTTTGTGAGGTGATCCCCAGCAGTGCAGGAGAACGCAAAGGCTGAAATGACTTGATTGTGAGGTAGTGGATTGTCGTGCTCTAGGGGCGATGAACTGGAAAAGGGAGGGCCACAGTACAGGTAGACGCAAATGGTGACAAATCCTGCAGCCGGCCAAGCCTCGCCGAGTAGCACTACTGATGATGAATATACAATGTATCACGTTCACTTTATCTCACTGATACGCAATATTGTAGCCGACGGAAAATCTTAAATAGCTAAAATATAATTAAGTTTGTATGCAGGATTATTTGGAAAATATTAATAACTTCGCAGGGCTACATTTCTACCTTGATTATGAGTCGAATATTTTCAAGCTACCATGACCTGATATCAATAGTTATGGAGATATGCGACATTAAAGTTTGCATTTTTTTCAATATTTCCGACTTATTTTTTGTGAAACCTTCGAATTCCAATTGTAGAATATTTCCATTGGAATTTCTGCAGGGTTTTTATTTAATTTTATTTAATATTTAATATTTTATTTAACTTATATTAAAATAAATGAATTTTTCGTAATCAATGTAAGTTACTGTAGTGATGGTTCAAAGTTTTGTAAAATTTAAGTGAGAAATATTGAGAAAAAATGCAAACTTTGATATTGCATAACTCCATAACTATTGATATTAGGTCATGGCTGCTTGAAATTTTCGACTCATAATTAAGGAAAAAATATATTCCTGTGAGGTTATTAATGTTTTCCAAACAACCCTGTATATAGAATTGTACACATTAAATAATACGTATATGTTTTATAACTATGATGAAATTATATTAAATATTTGTGTAAACAGTCCTGACTGGCTTGATATAATAATTTCATTAAATAGTTTTTTTCAAGCCACTTGGTGTATATAATGTAAAATGTCTACCGGTTTCTCTAGGATAATGATATATAAGTTAAAACAATAGTTTATATTATACTGTTCTGAAGAAGATGGGCTGCAGTCGAAACTGATACACATTGTATATTTTTAGTTCAACAAAGTGGCTTAAAACAAAATATATACTTTAATTTAATTTAAACAATGTCTAAATTATACCATTCTCATACCATTATTTTGTGGTAGACAGAAATGATTCCACGCCACACACTTCTTTGTTAACAACTCTCGTCTCGTTTATAGTATCGAGATGAAATGAAATAAGAACAACTAAATATGATAAAGTGAAAAAATTACAAGTGATCTAAATTAAACAAAGACATATTACACCGAAAAAAAAAATTTAAAAATATATATTGCGTTAAAATTCCAAATTAGCAAAAAATAAGGTTGTGTTATGTTTAAAAATGTGTGAAATTTTGAGGATGTATAATTTTATCTTTTATTTTCTATGCAATCTTATCATCAGTTATTTCTCGTTATATATAAAACCCTCGTTCATACCGACACATCTCATTAACGCTCATAGTTTTAATAAAATCATTATTATTCAAAATAATTGTGGTCCTCATGTTGAATTCTCTTTACAGTATTTTAAACGTGACTAACCTGATTAGTTTAATTACTCAAATAGAAAATTATACCACGAGAGACTTTACTGAAAAATCCCCGAAACACAAATGATGTTGTCCAATTAAATGAGGATTTCAGAATATTTTGCAAAAGGACAAAAAGGTTGTTAATCTCCATTTAGGGGTCTGTAACCCAAAAAATTATACAAAGCTGACAGTCGGGAAACACAAGCCCGGTACAGCCAGCGTGAAAAAATCCTCTTTTTCTTCTCAAAAATATCCTCTGAATAAAGGGGACAATTATATATTATTGTAGATGAATGTTAAAAATACCAAATTCATAATATTCCCTACGCTGATCAACATAAATGACAAGAATTAGGATCCAAGTATTAACCATAGTGACTGTGGGCGTTGCAGATGTTTATTTAATTTTTATTACATTTTCTTATTTACATTACATTACATACATACATTAGATTTTTATTACATTTTTTTTATTATTTCATGTATAAATTTCAACAAAAATAACTTTTCGAACAAAAAAGATAAATTGGTAATCAAAATGATTAACTTTATCAAATACGGAGAAAAGTTTCAAAATAAAAAATTAGATTGTTTGGCACTTATTTAAAAAAAAATCTTTTCGGTATTTTAAGTTTCTTTCAATAATGGTTGTCATTACCCATATTGAATTATAATACATACCTACAATCTTATTCCTGTTTCTCTTAGCGACAGTCATTTAAACATGTATAAGTTTTGTAAATTGTTAAATATATCAAACCCAAATATATCACATTTACAAAAATACAATGAATTATTTATTACTAGGCTTAGATGAAACTTTGATATATTGATAATAGTTAGAAAATGTATGTCTACATATGTATCAATTGTAACTTCTAAATATTATATAAATGATTAATAGTGTGATGGTCGACATAGAGATAGATTTAATAAATTTAGAAAATCTTAAAATAATAATATTCAAAAAAGTCAAGTATGGACATCAAAAATATATTTCTTCTGTTTGGAATCGTTTAAAAGTAAAAGCCTGATACATTTCTTCTCAAGATTCTATGTATTACAAGAGGCTAACAAAATATTGAATATTCAGCTATACAAGTAATATTTCTTAGATCTTTATTATACCATAGATATAATTCTGTGTTAAATTAATATTGTTTGCCAATCCTAATAGACTCGACCTTGTGAGTAGGTGCGAACGAGCCTTTATTATTTATGAATCGGAACAGCAAGTCTCGCGTGTAGCGGGTGCTTTACTGTTATTTTAACGAAACGGACCAATCACAGGCGCGCTTTGCCTTCGACGGGTTGAGCCGGAGGCGACCGTCCTGATGACTGAATCCGGCCAATGGCGAGCGCCGGCGGTGAGGTCATCGCGCATAGGATGAGTCACTGCACTAGCGTGGATTTCAGAGGTATGGTGAAATCGTTACTATAAAAGGAGCGAACACGATATACTCAGCCCCTTCAGTTCGAGACCAGACCTGCCAGCGGAAGCGCTGCCCGAGAGACTACTGCCAGAGACTTCATTTGGAGAACAGCATTTGCGGACGGAGTTGCTGCCCGGACGTATGGAGGAATCTACCATTCATCAGTACCAGAGAGGATCATACCGCCACTGTGTAACAGCTAAGGAACATAGTTATATTATCTATCGATTAATTATTTTCACTATTGAAATGTATTTATTTTGGGAAGGTTTAAAATCGGAGCAATAATGTATAATTAATATCACGATGTCTTGTGTGATCTTGGCTCAATTCGTACGGGAATATCTCCCAAACGAATATATTTTGATGCATGGGGATTTTCATACCATTTGTATTAAAAATTGATTTTACGGAGTTATATAAGCAGTGCTTAATAGATTCATAATAATTGTCGACGCGTTATGTATTGCATAACCAGATATCAATCCAAATTGTACGAGAAATTCTTCCGAACGAATATATTTTAAAGTATGGGGATTTTCATACTATTTTTACTAATAATTGAATACACGTAATTCTATAAGAAACGCTTAGTAGCCTTATAATAATTGTGTTGCATAAGTATTGCGCAATCCGGTCTTCAGCTAAGCCTTTATGATTTGAGTACCTCGGTATATCCGGCTTAACAAGTAGCTTCAGAACGACAAGTAAAGGACAGAATGGGAAGATCTAACTGAAATTGGAGTTTTCTGGTTTATGAACGTTGAGCTAGGTGAGGTTGTGGATGACGCTCGTGTCATAAGCCTGGAATCCGCGCAAGCCCCTGTGAGGTACTCTTAAAAGCGGGACCTCCCTTGTTGATCGGAGTGGCCACTAGACTCGACCTTCGCGCCTCATCCTGCTCAAAAACAGCGTAAACCAACGTCGTGAATTCTCTGACTTTGGAAGGATTTTCATGCCTGAATGCTATGAAATCTCAATAGAAAACGTTAACTTCTATTTCATCCTCTGTAAAAAGACAGAGCCAGATGCAGTACAAAAATCATTCACTCATATAGAGTAGCTGGGATATTATAAATATGTTACTAACACCCTAACATTTGACCAAAGTAAATGTTGCAAGATGCAGAATCGTGGGACGCCATTCTGAAAAGGCATAATGAGATTGCACAATAATTTGTAACATCGCTGACTATGCCCGCAAAGGAGGCTAATGTCGTCATCAATTCGTACCAAAAGAGTACATGATTCTTCAAACACCGGCCTAAAAGAAAGGCGCCTCAAGACAACACACAACATCAGAAACTCGTACCAAAAGAGTACGGCCTTCTCAATTATAAGCCTAAAAGAAGGGCGTCACAGGATCACATATCGTAAAGAAGAGATAGAGTCTCGGGATGCAGTAAGTTCCGGAGGAACAAGGGGGGTCATTTAGTCACTTAGAAAGTTGGTCGCCGGGTTTAGGCGGGCGCGGAGCCTCAACCCCTCTCAGCAGAGATGCTGAGGGTTTAAAAAACCAAAACTTAGCATTCAAAGAAACTATTATTTCATATAAACTCACGGGCTGTTGTAGAATCCTTTCGAACAAACCATCCCCGAGAACTTATCTACTTATTTATAAAGAAGTTTCGCTTCAAAAATGTCTTATTTCGTAGATAGAAAATATATGTATTATTTTCCCATGGAATTAATATGAACGGGTTCATGCACGTATAAGACGGAACCATTCAAGGTAAGAATATGATAATACAAAGTGTTTATAATTATTAATTTCAGTGTTATTTAATATGTGTGAATTTTTCCCTTTGCGCCGTTCGAACGATTTTACTGGTTTGTCTCAAATCGAAAATGTTTTATTTCTAATACATGAATTCTTTCTAGTGTACGTATTTTTATTGTAACATAAATGTATAGATTATTAGGTTCGTTAGATGTTTTTATTACATAATATTATGCAATTGTTTCCACACTGCTCCTATAAAAGAATTTGAAGTTATTACGATACACAACGGGGTCCTTCATCCATTAGACGAATCATGTGCCAATTCAACGACGTATTACGAATAGTATATATTGTATTTATCGAGATTTAGTCGCATTTATTATTTCTAGTGAGGTTTTTAGTATTGGTTCCAGGCGCCATTATGAGGCGGAAATAGTTCATATTCATAGCCCGACTGCAATAGGTATTTTTGTCGCGTAAGAGGTAGCACTTTTAGGAATATAACTGTGTTTTATGTTTCGTCCCTGACGGACAGGATGGTATAGCTGTGGCTATTTAGGTAATATACTTAGTAAATGCAAAGGGCATTAGGTATTATCAATATAGTATGCGAACCCAAGATGTTAGAAATATTTTCAGTTAATACGTATTTTTAGTTAATTTATCGTATGGAATGATTTTCGTATAGTAAGAAAATTATTTCATATGAAAAGTTGAATTTTAGTAGTAGTAATATTTCTGTATAGAATATTTAATTTTTAACAACTGTATCGTTACATCATATGGTTGAAGTCGACCGGTTGCATCATCTCACATATAAGATCAGAATGAAAAATATAATAATAAATACTACTCGCGTCAATTATTTTACGACTGTATAATATTTTTCATATAATAGAAAGCATCTCTAGAAATACCGTCATTTGACGAGGACCCACTATCACCCTAGTTGGGTCATCACAGTGCTTACCGTGACCAGGAGAACGATTTATATTGAAATACAATAAAATGCTTTATAATATTAATTGAACATCATTTCGACATTAAATACAGTCTGCTCGATTTGATTAGGATACCCACTATCCAACAGGATCATCACAATAGTTTGCTCAGCGTTCAATTCTAATCTATGTGTCTTGGAGACAAATCGCTCAATGTGCCATGTATTGCAATAATTATAACAAAGGCATCAATTTTTTAATCTTAAGTAACAAGCTGTTAGTACGAGTATATAAAGTTCTATTTAATTGTTTTTCTAAACGAGGTTAAACTTTGACAATCTTATAAAATCTCGAATTATAAACTCCTGTGTATACAAATAAATACAATATATTACTTTAAAGAGTTATGAAGGAGTTTGTTAAAACGTACTCTCCAAAGTTTTTGATCATTGTCCGGACATATTTATTATTTACAAATGAAATCAAGAATTTATAAAACATTTTACAGTAAATTGAAAATGTCCTCTGAATGAGCTTTTTTATCTGAGATTTTTTTATTATTAAATTTGTAAAAATATAACATTTTTCTTTTATTAAAGTAATTCACTCACGTACCGTTTATTGTATTTTCATTAGGATATATAAAATAATGAATAGCTTTTCTCGACTATTTTCAAACAGCTTTCGAAATTCCATCATTTATAATTTATTTAAGCCTACATGTTTTAGAGTTCAATTTGAGAGATATAAAAGTGTAATATAAAACCAAAGTTTGCCCAGTAATCGATCAATCATGCGAACGTCGTTTAAAATGCCATTGCCTTAGTTTTAAACTCCTTAATTAATTTATGTTTAAATAACGAAACAGAGAACTTGCGAAATTGTACCTTATCCATGCCACGTGTTTCAAGAGCTTGAAAGTTTGCAAACGGCAGTAGTATTCGTTAAATTTTAAGTGCTCCCGCTCCGTATAAAAGGACTTACTTGCAATAGGTAGAATGGATCCTTAGAAATTGATTCATTTCTGTTCGTTATAAAATTTAACGGGTGATATTAAATTTTATAGCTGACATAAAATCTCGAATCTCCCGAGAAGTATTGTATTTTAGGGCTACTGAAAGCGTAGGTATAATTGGAGTAGAAATACGATTAAGGTATTCCTCAAGTTATGTACTTGTTTAAATGCACTTTACTTACCGGTTGCTAAATTAGAAATCTTTACAGTTGTAAAAGCGATGCTTTGTAACATAATACTTTTAAGTATTATAACGCTTACATAGAATGGGGCCATAATTAGAATCACAATTTAGCCATCCTATTAATTTATGTTTATAGGCTGAAAAATAATTGAATACTAATGTTATAAGTACAATCAGGAATTGTAATACTAATTGTCATGGAACTGAAGGTAGATTTAATACAGGTATTGTGACGTTTGCCCCATTTTAGAGGGTGTGTATTTTGGGGTAAAGCTCTTTTTTTTTTGAAAGAAGTTTAAATCGAAAGTTTAAAAGAGAAGGCTTTAAGAAAAGTTTTAAAAGCGATTTTACTTTAAGTTCATTTATTAAAAGTCTAATATATTATTTGAGATCTGCTTTTGCAAGCTCAAGCTATGTTTAAAATTTATTTACGTGATTGAATTAAGTTTACGTTTAGTCTAACATATAATTTGGCCAGTAATCGTCTAGTGATAGTAATATAGGACTCCTCGATGTGACGCGGTTACCCAGTACTTTTGGGAGCGTAGCAGAAGAAATGCCATTGTATTCATACGAGGTGAAACTAACCTAACATTATTAACGCGCAACATGAGCCGGACTCAAAACGACGATCGATTGAACAGACTAACAAAATCGCCTTTCATGACGGCGCATCCGTCATTTCCTCGCATCCGGTAGCGGCGTCGCGAACATAAATATGTCTACGTAGATTTTTCGCCTAGAACGATGCCGCCTGGTTACCGAGGTCTCATATTAGCACCTGTGGACGGATTCCACGGCTGAGTGCGGGGTCACGATTACGATGGAATATTCAGATAGATAAATACCACTTGCGAAATACAGCCTAGGGCGCTCTGAGTATAACTTGGTATCCACATAATACAACCGACGGTACATAATAGGAACTTAGCGCTAATATTGCGCAACAACACGCAATATTTATTTTTATTACGTATTTTTTTTTAATGCAATAGTATACTGGATCTGCCGGTCATCCAGATTAGATAAATCACGGTCGATTAATACACGGTTATACTTATTAAACACACACACAATACTCAAAATGCAAATTAACGGCTGGGTTCTCCAGAATACATACATACAATGCTTACAACTGGCGCGATCGGTGGTCTTCGGCCTGATTTATCTGTTCATGGTATATAGTGGAAAGAGTAAACATATATTCATAACAACTAGGCGCAACAGAGGCTCGGGGCAAGCTTTGTCTGACATTATCACAGCCCGAGATTCTAAATCGAAATTTTCGATTCTTTCATAAGTCATATTTTATAAGAGTCAAGTTGATTCTGATTTTACTTTTACGTAGATTTTAGGTTACCCTCCTCTACGGAAGGGGGTACAGCCCCATCGACAACGCTGTACCCGGTAGCTACCACCTGCGTAATTAATAGCTTCCCATGCTAATCTGCAGACCAAGATCAAGCCGAGACTCTATTGCTCCTGCTGGAATCCTCCGAAGTCCTCGCCTCCCGGCGACAAACATATCAGGAAGAAATCCCGCGTCTGATATTAAGGTTTGTATATTGTCCCGCGGGGCAGTCAAATTGACTGGTGTATATGATGAGGATCCCACGTTGCGGCTACATAAGCCGGAGTATTATGATGTTTACTCCTGGTTAAAGGCTGAATGAACTAACTGGGTGACTGGAAAAGACTCTTCCTTGAGCGCGTCAGTCAGAGCCATGTTAGCATCGCCATTTATAGTTGATGTGAATGATCCCACGGTGTAGTCTTATTGACTAGAGATATTAAATGGTGGTAAATCAGCATGTTTATTACAGTTGATTGTGTAATTCCTGATATGTTTCTCGCTGGCCGGGAAAGGAGAACCCCGAAGGTCTCTGTATACAGCAAGTTAGAAAAGGTGATGAATGATGAGTATGATGGTGTTAGTAATGCCATCGCGCTCCTGAATGCGGTCCCGATCATAAAAGTTGATTGTTAAACTGCTAACAGATCTCGTTCATTAAAGCGGTCCCGAGCATAAGTATTGATTGTCGAACTGCTACCTGCATCTTATAATTTCTCGTTCATGAGGAACGTCCTATCTCGTCCTTGAGTACGGAGCTAACACATTCATAAACATTCATAAACAGAGCCCGAGCTCGTCGCACCAAGGGGCCCGAAAAGACGTGAGAGGTTCTTCCCCCTAGATCTTTGAGGGTCGCCGCTCCAGGACCTTCAGACCATCCTGTAATTCTTGGCTTTAAAACCCTGTCTTAACCGGGTAGATACAGTTAAGATGGCCCTACCTAGTCCCAAATCTATGATGTCTCTCTAATCTAATCAGACTCCATAGCCGAGAACGCGCGCTCCGACATTCGACCCTGTCTTATGTATGGTTGCTTATGGCACGCGAGTAAATCTAACATCATCTTTTTCCTCAATCGAAATTCAGCCTCCCAAGATCACGGGGCGTGAAAGACGTACGGCTCCTCGCCTCCCGACCATGAAGAGACGAACTTCTCCATTCGGTTCTCGTTCATTATCCCATTTATAATCCCCGCGTGCCTAACCTTAAGAGTCTAGCGCCGGTAATAAGATCTCATTATGCTACGTTGGAAGTTAATATTGCACAACCGGGCGAAATACCTACATTCCGCGAACCTATTCAATTTGTAAAACGCAATAATATGTATTTATATATTTTAGTAAAACGTTTGAAATGCAGAATGCACGTATAATGACCTCGCTTGTATCCTAAAGATAATTAAGAAATAATTCCGACGTCACGTCCCGACAAGTACCAACTTGTTACCGCGTCCGCTACCGTCGAACTCTGAACCCACGTAATGAAATGAATAGTGACCTTGTGACAATGACAAATTATATAGCACGAACATTCCATTTGATACACATAAGAAAATAAAGAATAAATAATATAAAAGGTTCTTATCTTATTTCTGTAGTTTCTGCTTCTGAGATGGCATCCTGATCCGAAGTAATATAACGGGTCCTCTCCAAAATCGAGCAAATACCACCGCCTGTGCAGCCTTTCGCTTTCCTTCCATCGAGAATGTTGCTCGTTAGTACAAAATTCCGCGATCCTTAGCTGAAGACCGACTGTATCTAAATTAATTATTTCTATACAATATATACAATTCGAAACACGTCTTTATAAGAACTTGATAGGAACAAATCGTGTTTAAAACGATTGCCCAATGATACGCAATACAAACATGTACCTTGTCCAATAATCTCACATCCGTGTTTTAATAAAATAAATATAAAATCCAGATTCATTTTTAAAATATATTATTTGTAGGAAACTTCTCGCACGATCTGAATTTATATCACACTGACAATCGAGATATCAAAACCACATAAATACTCCGATCTCAATTATCCCCAAAATAATACAAATCATATAGAAATCCGTGTATTCAATCGCCAGTATAGATAACATAGCATTCTTTTGCATAAAGATACATCCGCCCTGAAGAATCTCTCGTACATTCCGAACCTCGCGACATTAAATATACATAATTATTCTGAATTTCAAATCCCACAAACAAACACGAAACACCCTTCGTCAGTAAAATATTCCATTTTAAAGCCTTTATATCTTTGGTAATATATGAATATCAAATTTAAATGATTTTCATATGGACAGCGACGAAATTAAATATTTCATAAGCGTTATGCAATAATACACCCGCTGGAATGATCACAGCCGCAATATTACGATTTCTTGTATATTAAATCTGATGCGCGCATAGTAATAATTATCCCTAGGCCCAAAATACGTAACAAAACAATCCACAACATGTATCAATATTTGTTACGATCCAGAAAGTTCTAAATTGAATACACGAAAAAGGCAATAGAAATAAATAATATTGAAAATGCTTAGCTGTATCTTCGAGTGTTGCTGCCTCTGTGACTCACTGATGGTATTTCGGTCCTCTCTCCACAAGAGCCTCCGGCCGACGTTGATGCTGAAGAAAGAAGCGCGATCCTCGAATTTGTATGGCTTATATAGTCTAAATTTCTCGCCATTTTTGACTCCAACCGACGTGTAAAGGTAAAGGTCTATCTCTTAGAACGCCTCCTATTGGTCGAATCCGTTCCGCGGACAACCGTTTTTTTTTATTGGCTCGCTTCGTCAAAATAAGATAACATAAAGCCTGCTTTACACGCCCGCGTGCATAAATAATAAAGCTCGCCCGCACCTACTTATCCGGCAAATATTTAATTATAGAGTATTTATGAATTGTGGTGCTTCTCCTTATCATGAGCTTTTAGCAGATAGATATTTTCGTATAATTTTTCAGCAATGTCTATTTGAATAGGCCAATATCGTTACAGTATGAGTGGCGTGTCACTAGATGCTGTATTCAACTGAAAGACGACACTCTTTTCAGAATCATGCTTTTAGTAAATAATGTACTTGCGTGATTTAATTTCATGATACACGAAAAATATTATTACAATGCATTATTATTTGGAAGTTTTTCAAGTTACTGATTAAACAATTAAAAATATAAAATAAAATAAATTACGTTTAAACCAATCTATTATGAAAATTAAAATATTGCTATTATGGTGATTGCTACCCCAACAATTAAAAATAGATGTATTTATTTTACACAGATGTAATTTATACATGTTGTATTGTAATAAAATTGTATGTATTTTATCAATTAAATAAATAAATAAAAAAATAAAAAATGTATTAATTTATCCAACTTACTTAGTTTATATTTACGACATTTGCAATTTTAGATGAGACCTTTGGAAGGTAATCGTAAATCTTCATGGTCCTACTAAATTACAAGTTGAGTGAGAGGAATGTGGAGTAGAAGGGATTTATAAACACTTGTCAAGACTGGAAACAGAAGTTGCATCCTGTATTTCCGTGTAGGCAAACATAGACTATGGTGCAATATCACTTTTCAACACCCAATATTTGTACAGTAATTTTTGCCTATAAATCATATTAATTGTAAATATTTTTGATGTTCATATCGTTAACTTTATGGTTGGACATGATTATTAATTTTAATTAATTACGAACTTTTTATAAACCACTTGGAGTAACTTTACGTCTACCAGTTTCGATATCTAGATTCATCAAGATGGACGCATTCTAACTATCCATTACTTATTTTAGTAAACTAAATGATTGACGGGGGCGTGGCTACAGTTATGGAGGGGGGAGGGGTAGGGGAAGTAATTGACAAGTGTTTAAGTAAGTAAGATTTGATTTATTCTCCATATCGGTGTCTACTTGTCAATTACCCCAATTATATCTGTTGCCACGCCCAATTCAAAAATTAATTTGTTTACTAAAATAAATAATAGATAGTTAGTTTAATTAATTTCTTTATCAAAAGAGTGCAAATTAAATCAATAGTATCGTAAAAAATTATACAAATATTGACATTTGGTGTATGTCTTTACGTTTCTCTATTTAGGGGTATAAATTTCAAAAAAAACAATATTAAAGTTTGAATTTTTTTCAATATTTCTGACATATTTATTACAAAACGTTGAAGTATCATTGCAGTAACTTATATTGATTACGAAAAATTCATTCGTTTCAATAAAAATTAAATAAAATAATAAAAAGCCTGAAAAATTGCAATTGGAATTGGAAGGATTTTAGTCCAACCTTTTGCAAAAAATAAGTCAGAAATATTGAAAAAAAAATTAAAACTATAATGTCGCATATCTTCTTAACTATTGATATTAGGTCATGGTTGCTTGAACATTTTCAACTCATAATCAAGACAGAAATCCACTTGTAAAGTATTGTGGACCAGCTCTGTTACATACACCCTGTATAATATTGCAAGCCACACATTTGGGCCGTTTTGCAAGACGTCTATTCCAGCGAAGACGTGTAACCACAACACCGCGCGGTGCCAGAGACAAGTACTACGTTATGTTGGTACGGTTAGACGTTTGAGGCAGATTTTACGAAACGCGCGCAGCTTTATTTGTGATCTAATTAAGAGTTATTTCGCAGAAATTATAATTATATACAGCTTTTTTGATCGTATGGAGTACACTCCATATGCGATGGTGCGCCCCTGATGAATGTATTCTTAAGAAGAAAACAATTTCTTTCATCAACGGTATAAAAACTAATAGAGAAGCCAGGATGCTTCACATAGGTCGGAGACATAAACCCCGCCGTACGTGAACACTAAGCCATCCCCACCTACGCCCAGAGATTTAGGGCAAGCTATAAGACGCATTCTTAGAATTTCATTAGAAAACACACGACAATTTATGGCTCTTGCACCGAGAAATACCGTGCCATGTGCGGGTCATTTGCTCAAATGAACATAACAATCTTGGTTACTTCGTGGAGACTTCAAAATTGTTTCAGTCAATTAATGTTCTTCGTTTATTAATACAATAATGTACATGAATTTTTGAGCAATTAAATGCACGAGTTGACCTTTAATTAAAAATTATTTGTAGAAATTTAAGTAAACACTTAATAAAATTAATAATAAACTTCGTTCCTCCCTTTCTTTTAACTCGTAGCATCTGCTTGTCTACCGAAAAAACTTTGGATCGATTTTTAACTTTTAAGAAACTTATAAACAGAGAGAATTAATATAAATAGAGAGAATAGAGTGTGGAATACAATTTTGTACTCATAAGGTGTACGAAAATGCAATGCAATATTCATATCATAACAAAGATTGAAATGCTTAAACTTATTAAAAAAGCTTGCTTATGACGAGACACAACGAAAACATTTCAAAATATTCACCTCAAATAAAATTATGGCGACTTTGATTCATTTACAGTAAATGTAAATTATCCGACAACATATTCAGATATACAGAATAAGCCAGACAGATAAGACAATTGAAATTTATTCTTAAACAATTACAAACTCGTTCGGAAATCCTCGATTATGTGCAAAGACTTTTGTTTCCAGAATCTAGTGTATTAGTGTGATAAGAGAATATTAAAAGTACACATGGAAGCCAACACGTATGCATTTCCTTTAACAAGTCGGTATTCACAACACCATCAACTCTTCTCTAACTTTAATTCTATAGGCTCCGATAAAGTCAAACTCGTAAGGAGAAAAGGAAACTCCAGGTCTTGGCTCACACGCCAATGTAATCTCCTTTTCACTCGCGCTACTGCTTTGAGCTGTTGATGCCATTAGATGCCATATTCGACTAAATGTAGACTTTTTATCAGTATACATATTGATGGAATAGATTTGTTAACGTAACCATATTCGATTCGCATAAAGAAATTTGTGTTATTCAAGATTTTCGGGACAAAGATAACCTTTACCATACGGCGAAAAAATTCCCGTATCATACTATAAAAAGCCACGCTGTCAACTCGAGTTTTCGTAAGATATTTGAATTTTTTAAGTATTTAAATAAATAACTGTACTTTAACTGGCTTGTGTTCTACAATTACTGTAAATATTGAACGTCAAAGATAAAAAAGGGATAAATAAAATATAAATCCCATATCAAACGACTTGCCTTCTATACTCTCATTATTTTATTAGTGAGGAAAAAATACAATTAAATTGAAAAAATTCACTATTAAATGAATGTGCAATTTCTATCCGTCTTTATTTTAGTTAATTTTTTTTATTGCAGATGACATTGAACAATTTTAAAGCTTATTAAATTCACGATAAAATATTTTTGGTGGCATTGCCGCTTATGACTTGTGACGACATTATGTCGTCACAGGAAGAAATATAATTATAAAGAAATAATAATCAACCATATTTCTCACAGAACAATCCAACCCGTCTTGAACTCAAGAAAAATACGTTTTTATAACCAAACCAAAGAATATCCAATCAGCTCTAAAATTGAATCACCATTTCAAAATATAAAAAAAAACGCTCAAGGACATTTTTGGCCAATAACAACAAACAGGATGTGAAATTCCGAGTCAAATAAACCCCATACTCCCGCAAATAATCAAAAAAACTCTCACCTCAAAGAACATCTCATTACACTCCCTTGCTATCTGTCATTCCCATGAAACAGTATACAGATATCGCCGCTGGTTATCGCTGGACATGCCTTATATAGGAATCGTTTGCTCTCGAAACTTCTAGTATATTTCCGTGTGCTTTACATGTATTTCAAGTTTATTCAAAAGTGTTCAGAATGTTGGGTAATCATATGCAGTTTCTTTTGTTTCTATCATTTCCTCACAATATATTTTAAAAATATTTAAATTAATCTACCTTTCAATGTTAGGGTATTTTAATTTATAGTTAAATTATAAATTTTCGTCCTGTTTATTCCATTAAATAGGTACTTATAAATGTTTTTGACTAATTAACTAGCTGTCATAATAATAACAAATGTTTTTTTCTTGGGATTCCTGACTACGATGATAGCCTTTTTCACAAGGTTAGAAAATTTTGTCAAAAATATCAATTTATTACGTAATACGTATTTTTTCATTTCCGCCGTAAGCGCGCATGCTTCCGCCGCGGCCAAGGAGGAGAGCGAACCTCTCCGTACCAGCAATAAGCGTTGAAATTAATTTCCGCAAATGGGATCCAGGAGAATAATTTCCTGGCAGGTCAGCCGTGAGTATCTGAACATGTCATGCAAGCATTCGGACGAGTAATGCCCGCCGAGCCGCAAGCCCTCCCATTGGTATTCATCTAGACCAGGGTAGATCGGGGAGAGTGTACGCAGCCAACACGAGATGTATTTGATTGAATAGTTTAATTAATTTAAAAAATATTGTCACGCGTCGTGACTGTGGGAGGAATTAATGAAAACGCTGGAAATTAATTACAGATTTACTAATTACTGATTAACTAATTATTTAATGTGCTATTCAATAAACACTATTACATTTAACGCTATTCTTCAAATTACACTATTTCGTAATTTATCACTCGTAGATAGACACTTAATTATTCGCTCGTTATTCCGATTCTCGTGGCTTCTAGATTCTTGTAGATGTTTCTCGAATGTCTCGAAAATATATATATATATATATATATATATGTGTAAATCTAAGGCTTCACGGGTACAATATTATGTTAGTTCTAACTACTTTGGGTTCGTGGGTTTCGAAACGTCGGCAGAGACGACTGGTCCTGACGACCAGAATTTGACGCGGGTTACCCCAAAGTAGTTAGAACTAACAGAGATATATCTATAATATATATATAATATATATATATATATAGAATATATATATATATAGATTATATGTCTATATATATATTCCATTCGTCAACACAATGCATCTTCAGGGTGCCTTGTTAATTAATTTCCGTCACGAAGGGCAGTGCGAGCATGTCCGTTCGTATCGGAAGCTTATTGCCAGACAAACGCCATTAAGGTCAACAACGGCCGGGAATAGCCAATATTCTATACAAAATTCCCAAAAACCATTAAGGTTTATAATGACCGAAGTACCCAAATTTACATTTTGACTTGCCAGACCTCACTTGTTAATAAGCTTCCGATACGAACGGACTTGCTCGCACTGCCCCTGTGAAATGGTTTGATTTATTAATATTTTATATACATTTAGAAAGCGAATCAAATATTGTTGAAGCAAGAAAGTTTTTTTCAACTTTGTCTTCCTGTGAATTCATGTTTTTTAATTTATTTTAAATTTTGACGCTAAAACAGGCTACGAAAACCAATGAGTTGCGAAACATTTTTTTTTTTTTTTTTTTTTTTTTCTTTTTTTTAGCGAAATTTGAAATAATTTAAATTTTAATAAATATTATTATTAAGTTCTACGGGTTATAATAATAATATTCATTAAAATTTAATTTATTTTAAATTTCGCTAAAAATAAATATGGAGTTCTACAAATTAAAAATAAACACAAAAACCATAAATAAATAAACAAAAAATTGCACAGAATTTTTGTGACCTCAACAAGAATCGAATCTGGAATTTCTTATATCTACTGGTTTAGGGGAAGGTGGTGTCAATAGTAACAGGTGTCGATTGTAACAGTCGCCGTATATTTTTAAATATTGGTCATTTAATGGAACAAGCAGTACCGTCTATTAGACGGGATCAATAGCTATCAAAGAACGCCATCTTGCGTTAACGTCAGTTTGAAAGTATCGGTATATTGTATATCATCGTATTTCGGCCTAGTGAAGTAATAAAATCATTTAATAGTCATGTTTTTGTATTCGTCAAATGGTGTTAGTATTCAAAATATTGTTTATTATCATGATGTGAATATATTTTAACGGTTTTTTAATAGTTTAAGATAAAACATAACCTTAATGCAATGTGGCGAAAGGTGTCAATTGTAACAGTGTAAAGGGTGTCAATTGTAACATGTTACAATTGACACCTTCGAGATAATAATGTAATGTAATTGGAAGTTAATGTCATTTTGGGTTCCTGGTTGTTAAAAATGGTTAAACCTAGAGAATGAAAGACAAATAGGGGAAAAACATCCAAAGAAATCTTTGAGAAGGCACACTTTTATGAAAGATTTTATAAAAACATGGAAACGTGTCAATAAGAAAAGCAGCCAAGCATATCGAAATATGACACATATCTCCTCATAGATACATGGAACGCATCAAAAAAGATGGATCTGTCCCAGTATTAGGATATCTACCCCACAACAAGCTATTATCTAATCAGAAAAAGAATTAGCTGACTACTGTGAATTTTAATAAATTCTAATTTTTTCATTCCTCACTCTATCGACCAAAGATTTTACACACAAGCGTCATAGTGACCGCATTTCCACCGCATTCAGTCTACTTTCATTCCTCTTTTGCCAATTCCAGGCTTCACTTCCATACATCAGGGTTGGCACTAGAACGCTATTATGTACCGCTAGTCTTGCTTCCTTTGACAGATTCTTTTTGGCCATAATTGCATGAGGCTCATGCATACATGAGGCGAGTGTTGAAAGCAATAGGAATAGAGGGCGTCCGTGAAAGACCTGGCACGATCAGATACTACAAGTATTTGAGGATGGCCCTATTTAAAGCCGCAAACAACCGTAGAACTTGTATGAGAAGATGTATGAATGTGGCCGAAGCAAAAGTGGTGTGCCATTATAGAAGAGTGTGGTGTTCAATCCTCTCTGCATACCCCTGCGGGGAAACGGCGTGATGGTTAGTTAGTTTTGTTAGTCAAAATAAATGATCAACAACTATTACTCCAATAACATCAACAACTCAACTCTGACATATCCCACTGGTTGGGATGAAGTTGGTATGGCTTCGAAAGATTAGCTGATTGCATTTATCAGAAGGAATCCTTCGTATTGAGTAACAAAGCTGCAAAAAATAAGCAAGGTAAAAGAAGAACAAAAACTTGTATAATAACCGAGAAAAAAGAAGAAACTGATGATGCTTTATGTTTAATTTGTACCAAACCATATTCAACAAGCAAAGAGGGTTGGATCCAGTGTTCCTCCTGTAAATTATGGGCGCATGAGAATTGTGCCCAAACCAAACAATTAAATTATGTGTTTCAATTGTGAATCTGATAATGATTGAGCAATTTGAACTACTTTCACGGTATTAAAGTTATTTTAGGGAAGCATATTAAATTAGATTTTTTTCTAATTATTTTATAAATTTTGGTTTTTATAATTAGATAATTTGTTTTGTTTTTATGTATCTTACAACTTCATAGTGATTTAGTACATAAAAATATACCTAATAAAAATAAGTAGATACATTATGTTTTGTGCGACTTATGTTACAATTGACACCACGAGTGTTACTATCGGCACCACTGTGGTGTCAAATGTAACAGTTTTCTTCTTTTTTTAGTTTTCAAATAAACAAAAATTCTTAATACCTTCAATTTTTTTGACCATACACTTAGTTCCTAAATATATGGAAGTGCTTTGAAAAAAAAAATCAGGTAATTTAACCGGTTAATTATTTTGTTATAAACCAGAATGTCTATTTTGTTACTTTTGACACCACCTTCCCCTACCTATTGAAGAGTTTGCACTGCTTTGATCTTATCGACTAATTAAATACCTTACAACATTCCAAGATAATTTAATACCACATTCCGCAGTAATACGTTAGTCTCAAGAACACCAACAATCCAAATTTCTGAGTATTTACCATATCTTAGTAGGTCGCTGACGGCTGAACTCGTTCGCTATCTCTTGTCAAACCTCAATCATCGAAGACAGGAGCTCCCTTGTACATTAAATAATAGGCTATCTATTAAACACAACCGCCTACTCAAGAAATATCTCGGCTGTGATTTCCTTGACCCCTATTTAGATAATGTCCAACAATAGTAATGTTTCGCAAAATGTTCAACCGAGCAGAAATACAAGACCACAGAAATTCGCTCAATTGTTTTATTGAAATTAAATAAACGTAAGTAACGAGTGTGCAGAATTTAACACAATTTAAAAAAAAAACAAGGCATTGTACTGAATCGTAAAATATTTTTGATTTAATTTAAATTATTAATTTCTTAGCAGATTATGTGTGGTAATGTGATCTTCTGAGATGATGAATATATCCATTGAAATGAGACATATTCTCGTGTTGGCAAGTGACGTATATTGTTTTTATTAAGTGTCCGTCTATTAAGTAAGTATTTGAGGTGTAACAGGAGTAACAGGATAGGCACAGGGTGTTGAATAACACTCTCGATTAAAATGTTGGCTTATTGATACTAAGATTACAAAGATTGACGCGGAGTGCAGTAAAAAGTGCATGTGTAGGCTACGGCTGTCGGCGGAAGAGTGATGTTCTTCTCACGGCCGGTACTTAGCATCCTCCTCCTCGAGCAACGAGCTCTGATTGGTGGAAATTTTCACTCGATGCGTGCGGCTAGAAACAGCGGTCCTCGATTCTACAATTTCAAAAACTAACAAACTTTGTACAAACAACTTCGACCGGTTTCGATACTACTTAGTCATGAGACTGATGTGAATTTTTTTGATTAATATTAAATATAAAACAACAAATAAATTATTTTCCTACCTATATTTTGCGCCATTATAATAAATATTATTCAGCTCTTTTGAAACATTGAAGCATTCGACAATTTTTTATTCAAGAAACGTACGCATGTCAAGCATATCGAATGTCAAAGATTTTTTATTTGATGTTTACATATTATATTTTAATATCATATTCGTTGTTAGCATTTTATAATTCAATCGCTGATTGTTTTAGCCTTCATTTTATATGTTTGAATTACGTAGATAAATGAAACAATTATTATAAATTGGTTTAAATAAATATCAACATGTTTCGGGGCCAATGTTTTTTTTATCAGGATACAAAATATAATAAAAATTAAAATTGAAAGTATAGATATTAATAAAAACAAAAAAATAAAAAGTATTTGCGAAAATGGTTTGGTTATTTAAAATTTAAAGTTTTTGAATTCCTTCTAATTTCTAAAATTTTTAATTTATCTAATTGTTATCTATGTTATTTTTACATAAAATTTGTAAGCCTTTAAAAAATAATAATTAATTTCCAAAATATTAGAATTTCCGAAAAGTTGTTGCTATTTAAAAATCTAAGGTGCTCCTTAATACTTATATTAAATTTCTACACGTTTAATCCATATAAAAATAATTGCAATCTTTACTAATTAAGATATACTATAGATGTCTCATATAAGACATCTTTTTTATATCTTGATTAATGATGTCCCCTTGGGGATAGAATCCAGTATTGTGTTCTTGAAAAATTTGTACATACTTAAAATATTCTGACATTGCCTCGATTTCTTGAAAATATTATTTTTGATATTTAACACATAATTAATCATCTGCAATTTCGAAAGAACCCACACTTCCTTGATCTCATCTTGTTAGTGGAGCAGGTTCACCTCTTTAAGCTGAAAAAAACCGTTTATATAATATAACATATATTAAGAATATTACGAATTTTGTATAAGTTTGTATCGCTTTCATATTTACACGATGAAATTTGCGGTAATTTATGCTAAATTCCATGTTTTCAGTATTCACGAATGCGTTAAAACACTTCTACGACCGTTTACTTCAAAGGGGTTACAGCACTTGATCAAAATTGAAGCGCTTGTTTATGCCTCTACTAGCGTCACGGGTACCTAACGCAACTTATGCCTTTCCTGCGTGCTTTTATGCACTCCGGGAACGTGCGCAAGTGCATTCTTGGGTATGTTGCCGGCCATAAAAATGGGGTGGAGATGAATCGAGTTGTAAAATGCACTGGAAGTGCATTCAAATTATTCCGATAGTTGCACTCCCGGTGGAGCTCTTTGTCCCGGAGCCACCTCCGCACCGCGAGTGTGATCGCAGATGAAATATGCATTACCCTACTTTGTTACCCACGCGGATATATTTACTGCCGCAAGGTGACGGCTTAAGCATTCGCTATCGTTAGAAACACCCGGATTCAAGAAAATTCTGATAGAGAGACCTCCTTTCTCGTGATTATATGGGGTATATCACATTAAAATTGTAGTAAAGGCCATGTTATTGGCTTTATTGGAAATATGATTTTACGCCATTAGTGTTTTTTTCATGTTGCTTTCATTGTTTTTCCTTGCTCATCAAATAAGGATTTATGAATACTTGTTTGTACATAGATGTGTAGGGGCGACGGCGACGCCCTGATTACAACATAAGTACATTATTTTATTTTTATTTATTTTTTTATTTATGGGAAACTAACAGTACATATAAAGAGATTATACATGATTATTGAATAGTATAGAGACCATCTTACAAGTTTCCACAGAATTAACCTGTTGTGATTTAACAAAAGTAACAATAACTTGAGTTATAGAATAAAAAACAAAAAAAGTGAAAGTTTTAAGTTATGGACAAACTATGGGAGTCAAAGAATTAGAGGTAAAAGGAGAATAAGGAATGGATAGGAAAGGACAAATCTACTTAGTAAAAAGGACAAGAGATAAGAATAAAAAGAAGTGCAAAAGATATATGTATAGCAAAAAGATATCTGATCAATACATCTATATATATATATGTTAAATCGAAGGCTTTCACGGGTACAATATGTGTTAGTTCTAACTACTTTGGGGGTAACCCGCGTCAAATTCTGATCGTCAGGAAGAAGACTTGACGGTGAGCTCCGGACCCAAACGGTTGTACGCTTTTTGGAGAAGCAGCTCATCGACAAGGCGCCCTGAAGATGAACAGTGAGATCTGTTCGAAACGTCGGCAGACGACTGGTCCTGACGATCAGAATTTGACGCGGGTTACCCCCAAAGTAGTTAGAAGTAACATATGTATATATATATATATATATATATATATATACGAGGTCTGGGCAAAAAGAAAAAATGTTAATTAAAGAAAGATATAAGATAAAAAATTACAGATACGAAGTCAGTTCAAAAGAAAGAAGATGGATTAAAGGAGAGGAAAAAAAAAGAAGGTTTATGACCGAGGTGAATATCCACGAGTTTTAAATTCATAGATCGATGAATTAAAAAGATCCAAGTCGCTGAATATAGAGTTGAACAAATTAGACGAGCGATATATAAAAGATTTTTGCCGGGAGTTGGTATTACAGTGTGAAAGGCTCAAGGTCGCAACCGATCTAGTGGATCTTTTATTCAGCGGATAGCGCAGAAAATCAGTGCTTCAGGTCCATTGATCAACATTCGAGTACCGCGGGTCAGCGGTTAAGTAGTGCAAGACACGGCCAAAAACGCACAGTCAGCAGACATTCTCACCTACAGGGCGTCGGCCCGTACAAATGCCAAGCGTACAGTTTCTAGCCGACCTACATTAGAGATTTCACCACAAAGAATATCGCACCGTCTTCTGTCTGTCGGCCAATCACCTCCATTTATCGGAAAAAGTTCGATCATGAACCAGAGCAGCGTCAACAATACACATCCAGAAAGGGAATGCACAAAAAATCGGGTAGCTGTACAAGACACACTTCCGCTACGACTATACATAGTAGCCCTCAGAGTCATACCGACCAACGTCTCGCTGCCGATGGAGGTCAGTATCAAATTCGAGTACTGATCTCCGCCAACATTACAACAATGTCTCGCTGCGCGATATAATTCTACGTCGTGACGTCACCTCTACTCGTGGACCGAGTTATTGACGACGGACAACGGAACCCCAACGCAGGACTACGCAGCTGCTACGTCCGGATCTCCAACAAACCTCTACCAGCATCATCATCTTCAACATGGAGTCTACACTATTATTCACATGGTATATTATAAACTTGCAAATAATAAATAAAGCATTGAGACCACTCTCTCAATTACAACCACACACACCTAACCCCAAAGATTTATTCAACTTGGGTTACGAATTATTTAGATTTTCATGTAAAATGATGCCGTTTTTTCATTTTTCAGCACCTCCACAGGTATAGAGGGGTCTATATTATGCCGGTTGCACAGTTTTTCAATATACCACTTATCATGCGCAGGGGAATTATACTCCAATAACACGTTTTCAGAGGTTTGCTCCATTTCGGTATCACAAGGGCATGTGTTAGCGATGCTTCTCTTGAATTTGAAAAGATAGCTTTTGAAGCAACTATGTCCCGATAGCATTGAGCTTAGCTCAAAACCTCTTCCATATCTATCTAGTATTTTTGCTATTAATGTTTAAATATGATTACAATATGAAGAAATAAATTTGTACGATTTATGTAAAATAGCTTAGTAAACACCATTTTTTATTGAAAAAAAAAATTGTATGGTTTTCTAGCATTGTTCTGGCAAGTATTAATGGTGAATTGAGAAATCAAATTGTGCACAAATTAACTGTCAGATGTAAAATAGGACGTCGTTGGAAAAAGTGTTGCCAATTCAAAAGCATTTAAAAAAACATAATTAAAATAAAAATTCTATTTAATTATTTATCTATTATTACCATGATTTTTATGTTTTATTTCATTGTTAAGTTCTTTACTTCTAAAAAATATCGCTTTATAATGCAGTATGCATAAAACCATAATGAATTTAACTTAGAGAAAATATTTTCTGGGATTCAATTTAAAAGACTGCTTTAATTTTATACGAATCTACAAATCGACGACCATATTAATATTTGACCAACTTCCTGATCTCTTTTGATAATCTCTTTAAAATTTGGCAGAGAGATGTATTCTAGACGACAATACAATGATAATTCATTAGTTTTACAAAATTTGCTGAACATTTTTTAAAGTAGGGACTGATTGCTTTATTTTATCGGATACTGTAAAAAGAAGAAAATAAAATTATTTACCATCCGATAACGTTTTTGCGGACATTGTTGAATAGAAAATTTCGTTTTTTGTCTTTATGTACCTCATCATTATTTGCGCCATCTGGTAGCATTATAGACGGATATTGTTAACTAAAAAATTATGTGTTTTAATCTTTTAAGCCTATAAAATGTAGAAAATTATACACGTTTAAAATTGATGGAATTTTAAGTCATTTTGTAAAAAAAATCTGACTTCATTTGAAATAAATACTTGTTAAATGTTTAAATCCAAGAGGCAATAATCTTTTTGGTTTGTAATTTAAAAACAACACGGGTGTTGCAAATCGAAGAGAATTTCAGCGTTCTTCTTTTTAAAAGATCGCACCTGAGATTTATTCCTAGTCATTTGTTGGACCGGGAAGCAGTCGAAAATGTTAACAGAATAATATCTTCGGTTTCCTCTCGCTACCTGCGTGAAATATCGCCGGCAATATGTCCGCGCTCCCGCTGAAATCTCCGTCTAACCCGGGTGGTAAATCTTTGAGTTTCACTGGTCGCGGACACTTGAAGATAGACCCAAAGAACCGAACCTATCTTTATGGATGTGACGGCCAGTTCTCAAAACTTGAACAAAGAAAAACTATTTTTTTTATATTAGCGCCAATATAAAGAGATCTCAAAATATTATTTTTATTTATTTCAGTATATATACGCCCATCAGAGCATTTACATAAACATTGGGTAATACATGTCGGTAATGAGAAATATAAAAAGAAAATAAAAAAAGTCATATAAAGAAATATAAAATGACATAATAACAGAAATATAAAAAGAGCTCTACAACTAAACTTAAACACAGAATCCATAATTTCATAAATCTATAAATACATCATATTTTTTGTAGGATTAGCGATAATTACAGAAATATATTACAGAAATTATTCTTCTTCTTCTTCTTCTTCTTCCCCTTGTCCTAGTAGGGTAGCTAAAAATATTCAAAACCATTTTTAATTAAACAAAACATTGATATCGGATTGGAAAGTGCAAAAATCTCATATTTTTTAAAATTAATATCCGAATATACTCGCATAACACCGTTTTTTTTTAAACTTAAATCAAGATACATCATAGATGTCTCATAGAGACGAATCTATATTTTTATGTAGAAAAGTGGGTATGGAAATCTTTTTGGGTATCCATAGGGCTTATGACTTATCATACGGCTGACTTAAGTGATCACTATACCAGCCAAAAGATAGGTCGTAAGCCCTATGAACACCAAAAAATATAGCTTCATCTCTATGAGACGTCTATAATATATCTTGATTAATAATGTCCCCCTTGGATAAAATCCAGTTTTGTGTTCTTGAAAAATTTGAATATACCTACTCAAAATATTCTGAAAAAAAACTTTAGTTATCTGGCGCTTCGCAACCAATATTGTCAGATTCTTCAAACATATTATTTATTTCATTTATTTTTGAATTTTTTATATACATATGTACTATTGCAATTTCGGTTTTATTGTAAGTGGACAATTTCTTCCAACCAACCACAATTTAATGGAACAATTGAAATAGGTTTCAGGAATACTATATTACAATAACAAAACTAGCTCCAAAATAGGTACATATTAGAGTAGAATAGTGATCCGACACATAAAAAACTCGTGAAAATACATATTTCCAACATGGTATTGCCACGTAATACATAAACACAGATACATCCAGCTTTCGACACCGAAGTGTTGTGTCAATGTTGTGCCAGTACATAGCACAACATTGACCATAACAATAATTTCAATGATGATGGACCCTACAATGGAATCCGAAACGTCGGCCATAAAAGTCGTAAATAAAGAAATTATATCCCAGAAAACTCAAACCAGGAGATTCTGAACGACCGTGAAAAATAAAGAATATTTTAAAAATATAGAGAATTTTACAAAAGTTTAACGTGTGGCTTTTAGGACTATTGTTTTTATTACTCCCTTTCTTTTAACTCTTAGCGCATGCGGTTTGTCTGCCGGAAAAACTTTGGATCGATTTTTAACCCTTTTCCCGTGATCCAATCGAGCTGAAACTTTTCTGGCAGAGTCGTGGCGACGATAAAAATGATCTAACAAATTTTCGTTAAAAAAAATTAATAATTTTTGTATAATTTTGGATTTTTAGAAATTTTGATGATTTCTTCAAATTGAAATCAATACAAATGAGTAATGAGTCCGACGTGTGCAGTAGACACGAAACCTGATTCAATGAGAAAGGATGTGTAATAAAAACTTGGTTTTTATGGGTTAGTTTTTATTTTTAGTATTAAGCAGGATCTACATATTCATACAAATGTAAAATATTTGCCTTAGCATGGGTATAGCCAAGTGAGGCTGGCATTTATATACAATTGCATAAAACAAAGTGTGTGTGTATTATATTTTACAAAAATAAGAAGATAATTTACAGACTTTTTATAGTAATATATTATCATTATTGTCGTGTGTCGTGGCTGCGGTAAGACAAATGAAAACACTGGATATTAAGTAACGATTTATAAATTACTTCTTCTTCAAATGTAGCAAATTTATTTTGTGGTAACATAATTATAATTAATATAAATTAACTTTGTTTAAACCACTTATTTATTGAAAAAAATCAACATGTTTCAAAGCCAATGGCTTCTTCATCAGGAAAACAAAAATAATTATTTTTGTTTTCCTGATGAAGAAGCCATTGGCTTTGAAACATGTTGATTTTTTTCAATAAATAAGTGGTTTAAACAAAGTTTATTTATATTAATTATATTTATAAATTAGTAATTTAGTATTTTAATAAGTTGAAAAATTCTCTTAAATTGAATTCGCACTATTTCATAATTTATCACTCTTATTATCGCTGGGTAACACTTTCAAGAAATCTCCGCTCAAATAACACACAAGAGTAGACACTCCACTTACCTAATTATCTGTTCGCCGCTAGTATTGCATCGGTAGAAACGTCAAAATAACGTTGACTAGGACAATGTTGCCGTCACTTCCAGACGTCTCGCGAGTTTTGTAGGTGAAACGAGTGTGGTAAAAAGTGCTAGAGAGTTCGATATTATTGTTCCATAGCGACAAATTACGAGGAATTCCAATCGTGTGCAAATTTCCGCGACTTCAATCATCGCGTTACATTATTTTATTTGTGATCATTACTATGATTTGTGTTTGATTGTACCTATGGAAGATTGGCAACTTTTGAAACTAAACCAGCAACAGAAAAATCTCAGTGTAACAAAATCATGACAAGGATTATGACAAAATCATAGTCACAACAACAATAGTTCATTACGTATAAACTATGCTAAAAAATGAGTAGCTTGTTTTGATTATTTATTTATTTGTTTGGAAATATTTACAGTAAGAAAATGATATGTATGAGAGTGTAAATAGATAGTAATGAACTTATTAACTTATATGCTAGAATATTTTACATAAAAATAATTTTGAAGCAATACATAATAATAATGTAACTATGTAATGGTTATGACTGATGGCTAGTAATCCAGTGGTCGGTGGATTGAGCCCCATTCCAGGATACCAACAATATTGATGCGAGATGTATTCCGTGTTCACATCCCTATTTAAAAAAATGAAAATATTTAGCAATTTTTACAGTATACATATACAATATTAAAAAAATATATATTTTTAATTATAATAGCTCTGGCACACGCAAAAAACAAACATCAATAATCAGTGAACTGAAAAGTGTAAAGTTAAGTTGATTTTCTCCATCGTAATTCTTGAAAACTAATAGATTAAAGTTGCTTTATCAAGTATGCAAATTCATCAAAAACTCGGGATTCGCTAAAAACCAAAAAAAGAAAATGGTTTTATGAAACTCGCTCAAATTTAAATTAATATACATTAAGCACATTTTCCTCACAAAGATTAAAGTTAAACAAATTATTTTACGTGGTAAAGAAACTGAATAAAAATAAGGTTATTCATATTTCAGCGACTAACAGATTTTTACTTCAGTTAGATCCGTTACTCCCCTCAATATTCATCTCTTACCATTCTTACCATGATTCGTTCATCATTCGTCAATATTTATCAACAACTAGGTACATAATTATATGTCAATATTACCATGCTTATATTAGCTTCACCTGTTTGTCTGGACAGAATCTTATAATCGATATTTCATCCGCTTCCCGATGTTCAATCGAGCTGAATGATTTTTCACAAAGACATATTCTCGATGACAATAAATGAATCAATTATTAGATTCACTAATTAATCAGTCAATTCATCAAAATTAATTAATCAAAGTTTTCCATGGGAATTTATTTAATGACTTCCACCAAAACATGGCGCTAGTTTCGTATCAAGGTGATTTTGTTCGCTTGGTAATATTAGAACTAAAATTTAAAAAAAAAATTAGCAAAAAATTTCCCACCCCCACCAAAGAAAGCGTGGGCGCTTTTCTTCCATCAGCACTAAAATTATGTAATAATATAGAACGCGCTCACCTTTTATTTGGAGAGTGAGACAAAATTTTTTTTGCCGAAAATT
This sequence comes from Agrypnia vestita, assembly GCA_016648135.1. Lineage (NCBI taxonomy): Eukaryota > Metazoa > Arthropoda > Insecta > Trichoptera > Phryganeidae > Agrypnia > Agrypnia vestita. Next base: position 62,941 of record JADDOH010002612.1, on the reverse strand, counting down.
ATTTTTTTACTTTTTAGTATATTTCGATAAAAGTGTGGTTTTTAATTTTTTTTTTCGTGTTTCTAATATAATTTTAGAAGCATCACATAAATAGCTAATTTTGAAATAATAATTTTACTTAGCTACTTACAAACCCTGTTTTGCTAAAATTAATGTTGTTTGTTTCACCGAGATGAGATATCAATAATACCAGTGAGATATTGAAGACAGCGCAGGCTCGCTTGCAGGCGGAAGTTCTGAGTAAAGAATAACATTGAAGTGTATAAAAAAAGATCACATATTTATTCATCTCTTTAGAAGGACAGGAAATTGCACAATATTATAATAAAATGTAGATATCTTCATAAATTTGTCAGCAAACAACGTAAACGTTTATTGCATTTTCGTTTCAGTTTAAATGTACATTTTCCTTTTTAGATTTTTCTTTCTCGTGACGTCAGAGGTCTAGCGTGAAACTTGAGAGTAATCCATACCATGTTCGGCTTTAATAAGCGTAATGCAATGTTTAATGGTTTCCGTGGCGGCAGACGTTTGTACATATTTTATACACCGCCATTATACACAACCCTCTAGAAGATTTTCAAAAATTAAGCAATAACGTTGATATTGAATCTTACACTAATTACTATAATTATTTTAAATTTAATTTATGTTTTTATTCCGGTATTATTTTATATACCATAAACAATAATGGTTGTTTCAGAAATGCACAATGCTAGGTTCCTCTTTACACTTAGTATGTATCTTTTATAATTTAATTGATTTGCAAATTAAATTAATCATAATTTTCATTTGTTTCAATTAGTAAAGGACATTAATTAAATATTGGAAATAGATTTATCAAATACTTTCAAATTAAAAAAAAAATTCTTCCTTGTTTTATAACTTATACATGATAATTATTTTTAACTTGATAATTATATAATTTACATTATAATTTTAAATATGTCATTGAATACCACTTACTTGACGTTCACCTGGTCTGAGCTTCTTGATTGTGTTACATTAAAAATAGCACTTTCGGATCATATTTTCCACATTTTAAACGATTTTTCGGGTGGACAGAAACAAACAAAACAAAAGTTAACTTAAAAAAGTAGCTTCATCTCTGTGAGACGTCGAAAATATATCTTGATGATCGATGTCTCTCTGAGGATAAAATCCAGTATTGTGTTCTTGAAAAATTTGAACATCCTTAAAGAATTCTGAAAAGTTAGCTAGTTAGCTACTGTCAATATTTCCGTTACAACCACCCTTCGATGTTACACCAGAAGCTTTTTGTCAGTTACTAGTTTATTGTTTGTATTTCCAACTAAGCTTTGTTTTCTTTTTACATTTGAATGTATAAAGGTAGTTTAATACTTCACCTCTCGATGAAAAGTTACATCACTCTTCAAACTCGAGTAGTTATATATCCCTGTAGTATATATGTATATTCAAATTATAATGTAGTTATATTCTATAAACTTTATTGATCATTATGACTAATATTTAAAAAAAAAATCTTTAAGTAGGTATTACAACAATTACAGCATTCAAAAGTAAGTACCACGTATTTTTTTTGTTTTCTCTTAAAAATCGTTATATGAGTATTTGAGATATAAAAGCAAAAGCAGCAATATCCAAAAAAAATGTTTTATTTGCAGTCACGGAGGATTACTAATTTAAAGTGTTACTAAATTCTAGATGTTATGTTATATATCCCATCCAAAATCATAAATTTGTAGGCTCTTTCCTACAAAATCTCGAATTTAGTACAATATCAATTAGTAATCATCTATGACTGCATTCATTTTTTTTTTTGGATATTGCTGTCTTTGCTTTTATACCGCACATATAATTTTGATGTTTCTCTACAATGTCAACGTCAATTCCATCAATCAAAAAAATTGAACATGATCAGAGATTCTTAGGTTGTATATAATAAGGTATTCTTTAATAATATATAAAAAGTAGTGCATTATCTCTAGATTCAATTATTGCATCCATTGGATGCAGAAATAATCAAAATACACGCACTCCAATGCATAAACCTCGTTTTGCATTTAAAAAATCCTATTCTAATTAACGCAATAAACGAAAAAGCCAACAAATTTGAAAGTGAACCGGACCTTTGAATGAAACTAAGGGTTTCCCTACGCGGTATTAAAAATGCCCCGAAGGCTTTTGCGGGGTTAGGGAGTTCAGCCCGGCGTCGCTGCTGTTCCATAGCGGTGACTAATCGGAAGGATTCCAACAATAAAGGGTTGTTGCAAAGGAAATATATCCGTTTTATTTTTCCAGCATGTGCCTCAAGATACGGACGGCGGCGGAATGTAAAGTACGCCGAGCGCCTCAAGTACGGTATTTGCATTCTATAAAGATAGAAAACCCATTTCAGAAATAAACGTCGAAAATATCTTACGCAATGCCAGAGTAAAAAACGGATTTTATTCGGAACTGGGAATATATCAGAAATTTTAAAATAATATCCGTTTTACGGGAATATGGTTTGATGTAATGCTTTTTACATTACATGGAATATTACAGTTATTTATTTAAGGAATATTCGTTGCTGGAATAAATGTACATATTTATGTATAATTATTTAGAATTATGAAGTCATATGAGAAGATGTATGAATGTGGCCGAAGCAAAAGTGGTGTGCCAGGATAGAAGGGTGTAGCGTTCAATCCTCTCTGCCTACGCCTGCAGAGAAACGGCGTGATGGTTAGTTAGTTAGTTAGTTAAGTCATATGATGTACATATTAATAATAATATCAGGTCCTTACCTATAAAATTACCGTTTTGTGAAGAAAAATTTTTATTCAATTCAATTCAATCAAAGTATTGGGCAATTGTTGTCGATGTACTTTTGGCATTTTAATGAATAGTCATGGATGCTTTTGCTATAAGAATCCTGGGGACGGGAATCGATGAATTGTAGTAAATTTTTCCCGTGTTAGAAGTTGTCGAGTTTCAGAAAAAATTGAAATTCAGCAGGTGCAAGATCTGGCAAGTCAGGTGGGTGACGAAGAGTTTCATGCCAAATGCCTGTGATTTTAAGATGGTTTGATGTGGACGAGTATTTTTGTAGAAAAGTTGTGGACCAGAGCAACCGACAAGTCTCTGTTGTTTGATACCGAGCTTGTCCATTATAGTTTTCAGTTTTTGACAGTATAACTCTGCAGTAATTGATGTGCTTTCGTCAATGTTTTTAATTTGATGAAAATGTGTCATTATCATTCTATCACTGACGTTGAAGGCTGTAGGTAATTTTGACATGGTATGAGATGAATCCGCCTTCACTATAACTTTCAATTCGTCAGTATCAACTGCAGTCTCCGGTCGTCCACGGGGCTTGTTCAGGTCGAAATTTCCAGAACGGAAGCGATCAAACCAAAAACTCGCAGTGCGTTCATTTGAAATACCTGATTTTTCGTGCTGTCTATGCAGCATTAGTACTACGATGGAACTCATACAAGGAAAAAATGTTTTTTTTTTTTCTTCCGTGGTCGCAGATACAGCAATATCAAGGAAAAACAAACGGCATAAAAACAAATAAATAACTAATTTTGAAAAAGGAATGTCATAGCTCTAATATAAATTTCATTTGAATTTCTTATTCCAAATCGAATGTGAGATATCAAACAGATAGCCAGTATTAGAAAACGGCAATTTCCCAGGTTGGGACCTAATATTATATAATTACTAGCTGTTCGTACCCGGCGTAAGGATTAAATAAAAAATAAATTTGCGATTCAAACGGTATACATTTGCATCCAAAATATATCATGGGCAGGGGAAAAGGGTAAAAGAGGAGGGAGAAAATGTCATCCATGTTACCTGCGGGGTCCTAAAAAATAAGTTTGCAAATTTTGAGTAGGATCGGTCGAAAGGTATAGATTTGCATCGAAAACATATCAAAGGGAAAAGAAGGGGTAAAAAAAAGAGGGGGGAAATATCGCTTATGTTACTTGCCGAGTCTTAAAGAATAAGTTTCCAAATGTTGAGTCCGATCGGCCGAACGATACAGATTTGCATCGAAAATATTTCAAGGAAGGGGAAGGGTTAAAATAATAGTGTAAAAATATCACATATGTTACCCGCCGAGTCCTTAAGAATAAGTTTCCAAAATTTGAGTCCGATCGGTCAAACAGTACAGATTTTCATCGAATATATGTCAGCAGAGGGGAAGAGTTAAAAGAATAGGGGGAAATGTCGTTACATGTATAAAATATGTTACCCGCTGAGTCCTTCCCTCCTGAGAAATAAGTTTCCAAATTTTGAGTCCGATCATTTATATTGTTACATTTGATATTGTTCATTTATCTTAAATATATTTCATTTATATTATTATTTTGAATTATTTACTAAAAAACGTGTTTTATGTTAGATATATAAAAATACTTTTAAATATATATATATATATATATATTTTGAGTATTTCCAATCTTTTCAAGAACAACTGGAATTAGAAGAAGAATTGGATTTTATCCCCAGGGGGACATCACTAATCAAGATATAATATAAATATCTCAGAAACGAAGCTATATTTTTATATGGGAAAGTTGGTATGGAAGTCTAAAGTTTTTGGGCGCTCATAGGCTTACTACATATCTTACGGCTGGCTTTACAGGCAACTATATTGGCAAGCCAGCCGTACGATAGGTCGTTAGCCCTATTAACACTAAAAAACGATTTCCATACCTACTTCTCCATATAAAAAATAGCTTCGTCTCTATGAGATATCTATAATATATCTTGATCAAATTATAAAGATTAAAAACATCGACAAAAGTGAATTAAAATTATTTCTAACTTTGTTCTAGCATACACAGGACACAAAATTACTTCACTGCTTGAATTTAATATTGTTGTTATACTGGGAATATCCATATATTTGCGTAAGATATGAGAGTTGAACACGTGTTAGCTATAAGAGTTTCCGATGGTATTAGTAAAATTTGTGTAATTAAAGTAGGTACTAGCTAAAGTAATGTTCCGGGACTATTTTGTTTCGGCAGTGAAGGTCCAAATTGTTAATATAGAACGTGAATAACAAAATTAAATTAGAATAGCCATTGAATCTCTTCATAAATTATTTAATATATTTACATTACCTATTCCTTTGAAAAATTCATAAAACTCATTATTGTACTACGTTCTACCCTTATTTCTCTGGCTCATTTAAATATAAGAAATGGTTTAAAAACCGAATTATTTCAAGCAAGGAAAGAAGTAAATGATTTTTAACAGCGGTTAAAACCATTAAAGTACAGGAACGTTACTTATATTATATGTGGGGTATAAAAACAAAGGCAGCAATATCTAAAAAATAAAAATAAAACACGTTTTGAGTGCAGTGATTTAGAATAATTAATTGTAAATATATTGAATTATAGATTTTATGCATCAATATCTTCCAAAATCGTGTTCCCTATAAATAAAAACATTTAAACGTCTATAAATTTACCCAATTTCATTGATCTTGAAAGATAATGCTAGAAGTTGTTCCGGGATCTGTAAAATGCGTTATAATACACAAGCATTGTACTCCACTACACAAAACCACAATATTTTAGTTCCATTCCCATTCAGTTTCAAATCAATTCTCGCGCCCATAAAACTTTAAATAAAAATCTCTGGCTGCCAAAAATAGCTGAAAGGTCTTTCAATGTAATCCATATTTTCTATATCTTCTGTAAGACATTTAACCTTTCCTCTCTTTCTGCAAACTGAGTTGACGTTGCCTGTTGATTGTTTAAATATCTTTGTAAATATGCCATAGTTCATTTTTCAGGTATTCTTCCGTAATATATTTATATATTCAATATAAGTATTTACCGGACACAACAAAATTACATGTTTTCTCTAAGAAACTGACATTAATTAGTCAATACGTGTATGTATTGTACGGGAAAGTGGTGCGCGGAGCACAGTGCGTAGTGTGCAGGGCGCCAGATTCGACGGATTGCCGATCGTCGCTCTTTAGTAGAGTTGCGCTGGGTCAGCGTGTTTTGTGTGGCTTTATGCTGTCATTCATGATGACCAGTGTTTTTTTTTTCATTCTTAGTACTTTTACATAATAAATCATCCATACATATCAAATATGTAAGAAAAAAATGTAATCCGACATAAAAAGCGAAAAAAAATCTACAAGTACGCCGAATTTATACTATCGAAATGTTAGTTTTTTAAAATTTTAACCACCATATGAGAAAGGTTAACAAAATAAGCGACAAATAAGCGGAAACGGTATTTTTTATTAAGATATATTTTTAATTAACTGGCCGACAGATAAAAATAAAAGCCTGAAACGGCTTTCTTCAAAATTTGGTGCACGTAAGAGCTACGAGCTTATTGTTAACAATTTGTCGACAGACAAATTGACGGCCTAGTAGCACAAAAAACAATTTACAAATGGTCTAGTTTTTGGGAGAGAAGGAAACAAACGAAAAGAAAAAAAGTTTTTTCGGCATTGAGGGTGGATTTTTAGCTTACCAAAGATGACAAGCAAAACAATTTTAACAGATATAATGGAATTTTGTCTTTTAAATAAACTGAAAGAAAATATAACGAAGTTATAAGTTGATGTCGATGTATTATTTATTTTCTTCAATACTAGAGTTACAATAATCTTGGTAAAAAAATATTCCCATTATGGACAAATTTTTAATAAATTTGTATACTTTGTAAATAGGTTTTTATGTTACTAAGCCAAAGAAATTAAGAATAAAGAGGATCTTCAGGCATTCTGTTAAGGACCACGAGTTGGAATAGGTGACAAGCACAAATTCCGAAGTATATATACAAAGAAATGATTGGTCATTTTTACTGAGACATTGAAATTACAATCTATATATGCATTTTGTTGAAGACCAAGAGGTAAAATAGTAACAGATCACAAATTTCAATCATTATGTATAAAAAAATGTTTTTTTAATTATTACGGGAGACTATAAAATGAAGACGACGCAGGGCCTAAATTACTGAACTCTTTTGGTTTGTTGTTTATTGAAAGGATATTTTAAAAAGGAATTATCGAAAATCGTGCAGCTGAAAAGCATTCGAATTTTTGAAATTGATCTACAATTGTGTCATCCCTTAGCTTTCCCTACTTCTCTACTCACATTTCACTTGATTCAAATTGCATTATGTCTTATTTTATATTTTGGATTAATATAATTAATCTACTCATTATTCATTATTTCGTGCTACAGATCTCAATTAAGATTCTATATAAAAATAAATGTATTAATTGTATTGTGGATCAATGTTTCGATAGAAGCACCATAAACAAGGTTATTAATATCTTTAATCGACGGAAAGAAGATTAATCAAATCTATTATTAATTTTATCTCTAAAAGAATTTGCGTCTAAACATTCCTGTTACCAATTTCAAAAATTACCACTAGGTATATGTTTTTATATTTACTTAGGTATAAGTATTATTTTTCATAACTCATTTCAAAGAAATTAAATTTAGTGAAAAAAAGCGAATAACTATGTTTTTGATCAGTTATTTTATCTAGGACTAAGAAAGTGATTGCTTTTAAAACCTGTAGGATAAATATATTCAATCTCAAGAAGTTAAAAAAGCAAAGTTTATTTTGAATTAGATAAAAATTAATTTGCGATAAATATAAAAAATATGAAACAAGGTTCACTGACAAAATTGAAAATCCAAATTAGTTTTGAATCTATAAATTCTACTTACTTACTAATCTATAAATCTACTAACCTACTCATAACTGAAACGGAGATAGACGGAGAAACAAAGTATCACAATCACCTGTTAATCGTTTCTTCCCAAAATAATCCTCTAAATCCTTGTCCAAATTGCTTCCTTGGCCGGCACCGGCAGCGCGTGGCGCCCCGCGCCACGGCGTGTGGGTTTGGGGTAATGTTGCCATTGCCCTACCTGCGTCCATACATGGGGGGAATAATTGATTCCCAGGTAATAAAGGCTCCAGCCGGTTTAATTGCTGCGAAGGAAGATAATGCATTCAGCATGCCGGCTTAATGGGTTTCCAATATAAAACTGATATTGCGGGCCCGGCGGTATACACGAAATTTATTATTCAATAAACGCCGCAAAAACTGCCCCTGCAGAAGAGCGGCAATTCCCGAACCGGAAAACGTATTGAACCGGAACGGTGCACTTGACATGGTCGATATTTCTCGCAGTAAATTCAGAGCTCGCGCAATTATTGGGTTCGCCTAATGGGTCCGCGCAATATTTATCCGCGACTCTGCAACGGTAATAATATTCTTCAATTTGTGGCTTCGTCGGCGGTTGTTTCGAAAAGACTTCGATTATTAACTGCCGAGTCATCTATACAAGATTAGTTTCAACATTGTGATACTGTACAGCGACGTCAATTATTTTAATAATAATTATAATTAGCATTCTTTTAACGTGTTTTTTGTTTATACATACCCCGATAGATAGTCCTAGTATGAAATTAAAATAGGAATAACTTTTTAATATTTTGATCTATACTTCGATATTTAAATATTATTTTTGTTTTCCTGATGAAGAACCATTGGCTTTGAAACATGTTGATTTTTTTCAATAAATAAGTGGTTTAAACAAAGTTAATTTATATTAATTAAAATAGGAATAAGTCAAGAATACAACCGAACTTGAATTTTGATGAAAGAAAAATTGTTACTGGTGTGATAAAAGGTCCTGATTACATAAATGAAGTCAAATTTTTCCGATTGCTGGTTTAAAAGCAGTTATTTCAAATTTAAAAAAGATACATTTTGACACTTCACGCCATAGATGCCCATATAATAAAACAAGAAACCATAGAAAATTAATGTTAAGTTCAGATGTTTTATCAGGTAGGGAACAGGACAATTTTGTGTTAAAAATGTAAATAAGTCTAGATGACGTATCCGGTAGGAAAAGTCCAATTTTGTGTTAAAAACGGAAATAAGTCTAGATGACGTATCCGGTAGAGAAAAGGCAATTTTTTTGTTAAAAACGGATTCAAATTCGCAATGATATTTTCTTAGGTAATGTGGGGCATACATTATAAGATACATCTATCAAATTTAGAGTTATGTATTTATATGGTTTTTCTCCACTTTGCTTTAAAATCTTATAACAACTACTCTATCGCCATATATGATTTGAAAATTTGTCATTCCTGCTCGATGTTGTCTTTGGCCTGCTCTAGCAACATGTTGTTATATTTGATGCGTCAATGCAATGCGATCACGTACGCATTGGCATATGTCCTGCACGGTGATTAGGCGTGTATAGTGCACATAGCATACAAGCAAACAAAATAAATTCGATACAGCTTATATATATATATATATATGTTAGTTCTAACTACTTTGGGGGTAACCCGCGTCAAATTCTGGTCGTCAAGACCAGTCGTCTGCCGACGTTTCGAACAGATCTCACTGTTCATCTTCAGGGCGCCTTGTCGATGAGCTGCTTCTCCAAAAAGCGTACAACCGTTTGGGTCCGGAGCTCACCGTCAAGTGAAAGTTTGAAAAATTCTGCGTCAGGTGTTTGTGGAGGAGTGGGTTTCTCCAGCGACGCCGTTAATGTGTTTTGCTCGGCTTCTAGTAATCCGTATATTTACTTTATTATCGTCATTATACAATATTGAGAAGGTTGGATTTTCTAATTGCTTCGGTGTTTTCATCGTGATTTCTGGTTTATTATTATTAATATTATTTGTATTAGAAATTTGATTATTATTATTAAGAATGTTACTCCATGCGGTCGGAAGTCGAATGCTATCGTCTCTGTTGTTCATTATATTATTATTTCTTTTATTTATTTCAATTGCCTCTCTGTAGATTCTAAATGTTTCATTATTGAGGCTGGCAACTACTTTTGAGTTGTCGAAGTCTATTTTATGATTCTCCGTTAGAGAGTGGTGGACAAGGGAAGAAGTTAGTTTCCGATTTTTTATATCTACGCGATGTTCAGAGACGCGTGCCGAGATTCTTCTGTTTGACCTTCCTATGTAGGTTTTGTTACAGTCACCGCATGGTATTTCGTATACCCCGTGCGATTCTAGAGGTATTTTATCCTTCGGAAGCAATTAGAAAATCCAACCTTCTCAATATTGTATAATGACGATAATAAAGTAAATATACGGATTACTAGAAGCCGAGCAAAACACATTAACGGCGTCGCTGGAGAAACCCACTCCTCCACAAACACCTGACGCAGAATTTTTCAAACTTTCACTTGACGGTGAGCTCCGGACCCAAACGGTTGTACGCTTTTTGGAGAAGCAGCTCATCGACAAGGCGCCCTGAAGATGAACAGTGAGATCTGTTCGAAACGTCGGCAGACGACTGGTCCTGACGACCAGAATTTGACGCGGGTTACCCCCAAAGTAGTTAGAACTAACATATATTGTACCCGTGAAAGCCTTAGATTTAACACATATATATATATATACATATACGATCGAGATTACTTACAAATAAAGAAATAAGAAATTGATATTATGTGTTCTAGGGTTTTAAATTACCTGCTGTCAATAAAATGGATGTTGCGTAGGAGTAAGTTTTTAATCACAATAGGGTATTTACAAAAAATATCATCATCAATGTTAGGGTCAGCGCAATAAAAAATATTTTTGCAACACATTCTTGTGATTGGAAAATGATAATCAAAATTATTAGGATGCTGACTTAATATAAAAATAGAAAAATAACCAAAATTATTAGGATGTCGCTGTGGATGTATTAAATACACGCAATAACCATTTATAATTGATTTGGGGACAAATTTAATGTAATGACATATTTGTTCTTAATGCAGTTGTTCTGTATGTCCTCATATTATTAATGTTCTGGAAAATATAAATTATCACTTCCGAAACACGAAATTCTAACCTGAAAGACAAGAATATGACACTTAAATATCATACATAATTATGTACTGTTTCGTAATCTTAAATCCGCGACTTGATTCATTTCATTCACTATGATATAACATTTTTCTAACTAAAAGTAGTTTTTAAAGCGATAAAGAGAAAACGTAAATATTTCGCTAACATATCAATGATCGCTCCAATATGACGACAATTGCGCCGAACTCCCGAACTGACAGCTGGGCTATGGCTGGGTTTACATAACCAAAAAAAGATATGGCGAAATTTACAAACAATTTTGAAACACAAATATGTATATCAAAAATTAATAAACGTGTATAAATATTAAGTATATTGTTTTTATAAGTGATTATTTTTATATACGTGTATAATATTTCTACACATTAAATATTATCTGCGTGTATTTTAAAACAATTCATACTTCTCGCTACTTCATACGATTTCGCCATGTGTTTTTTTTTAACTGGCAACAGAAATCATCCAGCAGCGACATTGGTTAGCGTAATTAATATATAGATGCTGACTTATTATAAAAGATGAAAAATAAATAATATTACTAGGATGCTAACGTATTATAAATAACTCTTAAACGGAATTCAAAATGCAAATTTATGAACGGCAACTGAGAACTGCTGTCTAGTGAACTTATAGTTAATCCTCGAATTGCAAAAAAAACAGCTACCAATCATAAATACAATTGAATACGAATCTCAAATAACCTTTATTGTGTAACCGCTTGCAATAAAGGTTTTGACCATCACTAGTCATAAACAGACTGATTTAGTCTTAGAAGTTTATCTACAGTCCTTCTGTGCACTGACAATTAATAGTTCCTGCATTCCGTTTTGAAGATCGTCTGAACCGTTTGAGGAGATCACAATATCGTCTGAATAATGGAGATGACCTAAATACTCGCCGTTTGTAAATACGCCTACTCCTTCCAAACTAGTTGCCTGAATATAATATCAGACATAAATTAGGATTTCACTAATTTACACATGTTTCATATTAACATTAACTCCTCATCAAATTATAATTTTTTTTTTCAAGATTATTTTACTTTTATTACGAGGGCATTAAATGGTTTTCACAAAAGTTGCCATTTTATTTTAATCTTATTTATTATAGGTACATTTTAGTACCTACATATATTTCATGAATACAAGTTTTATGAATACATTACTTATCTTTCATACATCCTATTTATTTATTTATGATTAATTTTAATTATTTATTAATTTATTTTTTTTAATTATTGCTGTATTACTTACTCCTTCGCTTCGCACCATGTCTTTCTTACTTTGTATGCCCTATTTATTTGAATAATTCTTGCTATATACTTTTCCTTGTTATACCTTACCTTTAATTACTTCCGTGTGATAATTTCTATTATATATTTAAATCATCCTATATCTTTATATATCGCATGTATGATAATGTAATATATTATGTATACTTGTATGGAATGTGTGGGGCTGCACAAACATCCCCACATACTGGAATAAAGTTTTATTTATTTATCTATTATTATTTACAGTACAATACTTTCATACAAATAAACGTGTTATTCGTCTTAAAAGAGCAGACGCTTGTGCTTACCACGTGCTAATTACATTTCGTGGATATTAAAAATTAAAACAAGTTTTTATGAATATTGAAAACAATATTGAATACAAAGTAAGGCTTATGGAAATTTCAAGAGCTTTCTCTTCGTAACGTCTTCGAGTTTTTTTTTAATTTTTCGGGTAATGACTTGAATGCTTTAATTCCTACAAAGGAATTCTGGACTGCGTTTGTTTTATATTTAGGCGTGTTTAGCTTTGAAATGATCGTGCCATATACACCTACATATATTAGGTCCTTACATATGAAATTGGCGTTTAGTATGGGAGGAACATAAAGCCGATTTTTTTTATTATAATAGTTTTATTTAATCAAAGTATGTACCATTGCTATCGATGCACTTTTGCCATCTCATAGGTAGTTCATCGGTCCCTTTACTAAAAAAACCATTCGGACGGGAATCAATAAAATCTTTGAAGGCGGTTTGTACTGTCCCATCGGAGTTGAATTTTTTCCTTTGCAAGAAGTTATCCAAATTTCGAAAAAAATGGTAATCTGTTGGGGCAAGGTCCGGAGAGTACGGTGGATGTCTTAGACATTCCAATTGAAGCTCCTCTAATTTGGTAGCCGTCTGTTGTGCAGTGTGTGGTCTAGCGTTATCATGAAGCAGCAGTGGCCTAGAGCGATTAACCAGCCTCGGTTGTTTAGCAGCTTTCTTTTCCATCATGGTTTGCAGTTGCTGACAATAGACATCTGCTGTAATCGTCTGGCCAGATTTAAGATTTAAAATCCCTTCATTATTGTGCCGGTTGGGTAATGCAACGCAGCAGTCAACGCGCGTTTGTTGATTTGCTTCACTCAATTCGTGAGGTACCCACCTTTCAAGCTTTTTCACCTTACCAATTTGCTTCAAGTGGATTAAAACAGTTTTATCACTAACACCGCAGCCTGCAGCTAACTCGGATGTGGTTTGCGATGGATCCGCTTCCACAATAGCCTTCAATTCTTCATTATCAACTTTGGTCTCCGGCCGTCCACGGGGCTTGTTCTGCAGGTCGAAATTTCCAGAACGAAAACGTTGGAACCAAAAACGCACTGTGTTTTATTTTGCGGCACCGTCGCCATACACATCATTAATCCTTCGAGCCGTTTCTGCAGCACTGGTGCCACGGTGAAACTCGTACTCGTAAATAACGCGATATTTCAAGTTTTTCATTTTGTAAACTGAGTGACGCAAAGAAAAAAACAATTGAGGAAAAAACAAATGAATTATAATTTTCAAAACACAAATACATGAGTATATAGCTGTATAAATTTGGATTTGGAATTCCTAACCAAAGAGAAGATATTTGAGATCAAATTTGCCAGTACGGCAAAACACCAATTTCATATGTAAGGACCTAATATTTTTTTAGTAAAATTTTGATTATTAGCCAGTTTGGATCATCTGCTTGGAGTAATTTGGGCAAAACCGCAAGGCTAAAAAATTTGTCATAAAATGCTGTTTGCTACCGAATAAGTTCAACAGGAAAACTTACGTGATATTTTGGTACCTACCGTGATATTTGGTCTATAAATGAAACCAGATTTGAAATCTGCCTCTAAATCAATCATTACAATACACTGATTTAAATCATATTATTTTGATTTCAAATTGTACTCTTTGTGTAAATTGGTAAAATATGGATCCGTGACACGTAAATATTATTTATCTATAATATCAAACTAAGCTTAACACTTGCGCTATGGAAACACGAGTAATTTCGTGATATCCTGGTTGAGGCTCGAGTCTCTAAACCAGTTGATCTATAGGTTAGCATTACCAATAAGTGCAAAAATTCAATATCCATTTATACCAGTGCATACGTATCAGAGAAATGGGGAACATATTATGCACTTGGCTATTCAGTAAAACTATTTATTTATTAACTAGCTGTAATAAATAAGCTGCCAACAGTGATGGACTTTTTATTTTTGAATTTCAACTTTATATTAAGTAATTATTAATTATTAATTGTATATTAACTAGCCAAAATTAAAAAGGGGATTGCAAAATCAATTAAAAATATAAACCTTTATGTGTAGTACTATTTGAAATCATACTCATTTAAAAAAAAAGAAACCCAAGTTATTATAAAAACCAAGTTTTTATTATACTCCCTTTCTTTGTAAAATATAACAACAATTAAAGACGAATTAAAACATATAACATAACACTAAACTTACAGTAATTTAATATATTCTAAAATGTCAGATGTTTTGAGCTTTGATAAGACACTTCATGCTTTGAAGATTAAATTCTAAAAACATTTGTCAGTCAATTTAGATTTTCGACATTCGTAGTGAAGAACCTATTATGTATACCGACGGAGTAATTTAAATTTAGAAAATATTTCGCGAAGTTATCGGGCCACCGTTGCTTATCAAACTTTTCTAATGATTCCAATATGAAAAAACCAATAAAATTTCTAAAAATCCGAAATTATACTATAATTATTAATTTTCTTTAACGAAAATTTGATAGGTCTTCTTGATCGTCGCCAAGAGTCTACTTGCCAAGTTTCAGCTTGATTGGATCACGGGAAAAGGGTCAAAAATCGATCTAAAGTTTTTGTTGACGGCAAGCAAGCAGACGCCACGATTTAATATAAAGGGAGTAAAAAGGATGGAAACTATTTATTTCAACACCTGATATTAAAAATTATTTTGTTATACTCACTTTTTCTTTATCGTCAACAAAAATTTATAAATATTTTATTAAAAAATAATCCAAAAAAATGTAGGTCCTGCAAGAGCTCCAATTCCTTCTTTGAACACCATACTGGAATTTTCAATACAAACTGGCTTCGAAAGTTTTCCATTAGCCAATCTAAGTTCAATTTTCCAATCCATTACTTTCTCTACGTACTAGTGAGATGTGAATGTAAGAAGAAAAATAAAAAACTCTCGAGTTAGCTGACTGCAAGCGCACGTACTGTTTGAATATTTACTACATATATTTAAAATAAAAACAATTTACTGGTAGATTTTAAAAGAATGTACTTAGAATCTATAGAGTATTCTCAATTTTTCATAAAAGAAATATTCATATAAATTCAGAGTTGGTCGTAAATTATTTTAAAAAATGAGTTATTAAAATATTTATTCTTTGAAAATACTCCTATGTCATTGAATGGCGATACAACAACAAGCATAAAACGTCAGTGAATATTGAATAGGATACTAGTTAGGTAGATTGAAGAATGATAAGGCAATGGCGCTGAAAAAAAAGTTTTGGTAATTTTTTTAATTGACATGATGGTCCGAAAATGAAACGGAATGTGATGAGATTAGACTAGTATATGCTTTTGGATTGACATAAAGGATAGGATTCTTGAAATTTCTGTCTCATATCTCTTGTCTTGTGAACTTCCATTCTTAATTTCTAATGCATGCTCTTTGATCGTTAAAGTTCCAATAGCTTCCTCGTATATTTGATTTACCTAATATACCCCGGTTTCTAGTAAAAATCATCAATTCTTTCACTTTTAATGTCATTCATCAACAGACATTATTGAACTAGCCCACGGACGTCGTTTTCGCAGCAAGTTCCTTTCATTTTGGCGAGGAAGTCACAATCAGTTACTCCAAAATTTGTTGAAAACTCGTCAAGGTGTAGGTACCAATTGGCTACTTCCAAAGGAAGTTTCTTATCTTTGAGGATACTTTGCGGTTTCTCTCTATTCGTATTCGAATTAACTATGCCATTGTTCGAATTAGCTAAGATCAAACTACAGGATCTCAGCTTCTGAGAGGAATGTCTGAATTTATGAATGTCTGAGAATTTATTATAACAATTCAAGCTTTCCTAACTTTCCTCTTCCATTGACTCAAATACATTCACAATTCATATAATTAATTGGATTATTGCCATTGTCCAGCAAGAGAGCTGTGTCTGAGAGAGTTGATTTTAATCTACAAAATTATTAAACTCACATTTTTACACTCCTGTTATTTATTTATTTATTAATCAACGCCCTAGTGGGCTTTTACAGTACGAGAAATTAAAAAATATATATATAAACCTAACATAAAAATAATTATATAAATAAAACATATTTAAGATAAATGAACAATACGAAATGTAACAAAATAAATGTAAGAATGTAAAACAATATAAAATGAACAGAATAAATAAATTAACAATAGAAATAAACAATATATATATAAATATATATATGTTATATATATTTTTCATTTATTTATGGAAGCGAGTCCCGTAATTAATTATTAAGAAATAAATAATGAAATTTAAGAGAAACACACAAATATAATATATATATATATATTCTATATTATATATATAATATATATAATATTATATATATATATATATAGTATAATATATATATGATATATATATAAGATATATATCTCTATTATTATATATATGTGTGTGTGTGTGTATATAGAAACAATGATTAGTACGCAAGCAAAAAGTAATAATTAGAAACCTTTAACAAATTATTAATAGAGTAAAATAAAGGTAATTTAATCAATATAATATTTAATAAAAATAAGAACTAAAAATATAAGGTCGATATATTCACGGAAACATAGAGGGTTGCTATAGCTTAGTGGTCAGAGCACCAGCCTCGGAAAGGAGGTGACCTGGGTTCGAATCCCAGCAGTAACCTAATATTTTTTCCTGAATTAGATTTTTCTGTATGTCTTTCTAATTGATTGATTAATTTGATTATTAAGTAAATATATATAATTCATGGGAAACAAAACTTATGTAAAAATTTTGTCCATTATACTGTAAATAATTCCATTGGTATATTCTAAGTCTAATTATTTCTTTAATTCCAGTATGCTCCTACAGCAAAAGATGTATATTTTGTGTTTATTTATGTTTCATGCGCCTGCAAGAGCTACTCGAATATATTCATTATTTTATTGTGAGAACACTAGAACCAATCCGCACTCTCTTGTACGCAGACTGTATAGGCTAGGTAACCTATGCGCATCTCTGATATTTTTAATTCCAATTTAGCACAAGATTCGCCACTAAAAGCTCTACACTCTGCCGTCCTGAATTCATAATGCAGTCACAAACAAATTATTATACTTATTTGTTTAACCTTGTATATACTTCACATCTCCTTTTTCTAAATTATATTTAATCTTATATACTTCATACCTCCTTTTTTCTAAATTACTGTTACAACTATCTATACTATATTGTCAATTCTGTAATTTCTTCTATTGCTATTCTACTCTTAGGATTTTTTGTATATATTATTATGTAAAAGTTACTTCTGTGTCGTATATTGAAATTTAAAAAAAAAATCTGACCCATATCCTACTATATATATAATATTTAATCATCATATAACTTCAACTTATATTTGAAAAATTATTCGAGGGTGATTTTAAGATTTTTATGTTAAAACATATTATATTTAACGACGGTATTTATATTTAAAATTGAATTGCTACGTAAAATTTTGATATTTTATCAAGTTGCCAAAAATGCTTTTGGTTTGGTAAAAATAGATTATTTATTGAATCAGAGTTCAAAACGGTAAAACACAAAGTACTTAACTAAAGTCAGTTAATATCTTACTGACAGACTGTCAGTATATCAAACAGAAGCGTAAAATCATTCGGCATTAGTTTATACAAAAAAAAAACACATTTCTAGGTTATTTCAGCTTGACAGCTTTGGCGTTACAGCGACAACATACTGATTAAATAATTATAATTTCAAGTGAACACAATTGAGATAATTATTTTTAATCTTTTAATTATTTTTATGATTCCATAAAGTTTCAGCATTGAATACCGAGCTTCGTAATAACACATACAAATTGACTTACGTATTTGCATATATTTACGTACAAATTGTTTTATTCACGATCCAGTTCATTGGTCAAACTGAAATACAGAAAAAAAACATTCGTAAATTTGATTAAGGATAAAATCCAATGCAAGTTCAGTAGGTACGTCGTAAACAAGCCATAACATACTACAACAAGTATAATGGGTTTCCCGGGATACTGAAACTGCGGGCAATAAAATTTTCCGAGAAAAATTAAATCCGAGCAAAAACTTCTCGGGATATTTGTCCCATAAAACTTCTTCTACAATGTCTTCAATGGTTGCTCTATCTAATTCCGACGAGAAACCGGCTACGTTATTAAAAACTTTAAATCCAAAACAAGTTGTTGGAGCATTTATAAAAACTTCATATTTATTGCGCAAAACGCGAACACTGCGAGAGTAAGATTGCTGTATCCTTCTCATATTGAGAATTATACGACAAACAGAAGTTGAAGGGAAAGTTCTGCGCTAACTCTATCTACGGATGCACCGCCACTGAAGTAATGTAGGGGTGAGAAGCCCACGGAGGGGTGCTGACAAATAGCCCGCGGGAAGGTGCTGCGAGAAGGCTTAGGGGATGGATCGAACCAACATACTTCTTAGTGTTTATTTATCTTCGTTATATTTCATACATTTTACCTTTGAAATTAAAAAAAATATCGCAAAAAATACATATTATTTCAATTAAAAAATAATAATCTTATTTTTTCAATTATAAAAAAATATTCGATTAATTACACCTACATGTTTCGGAAAAATCTTTCCATCGTCAAGGTGTTTTATATATGTCAAAATATCAAAATGAATTATGTTTTTGTTTTGGATTTCTAAATTATTTAAAATCAGCAATAATATTTAAAATAATTTTTAAAACCAAAACAATAGACATCATTCATTTTGATATTTTGACATATAAAACACCCTGACGATGCAAAGGTTTTCCGAAACATGTAGGTGTAATTAATCGAATATAAGTAGATTAAAACAAATATTTTTTTATAATATAATAATCGATTATAGTGAGATTAAAACATTTAATTTTTAATACATAATAATTGAATTTTTTATATATAATGGACTTTTTAAAATATGATAATCGAGTATAAGTAGACTAAAACAATTAATTTTTAAAGAATAATCTAGATTTAAAAGCCTTTTCGACTATTGAATCTGCACACATTTATGACATTCTACGATTGCGAGTGTAGATATTTATTATAATAGTTCGATTTGAATAACGTTTTTAGACAAGAAAAGAAAAAATCACAAAAAAGAAAAAAGAATGAAAGTAGACTGAATTTTGTAGAAATTTGGTCATTTAGGAGTATATGTGGGAACAAAATGTATTTTTGAGTGAAAAATGAACAAACAAGTGGTTGTAACGATATTGGCCTATTCAAATAGACATTGCTGAAAAATTATACGAAAATATCTATCTGCTAAAAGCTCGTGATAAGGAGAAGCACCACGATTCATAAATACTCTATAATTAAATATTTGCCGGAAGGGTAGGTGCGGGCGAGCTTTATTATTTCTGCACGCGGGCGTGTAAAGCAGGCTTTATGTTATTTTGTTTTGACGAGATGGACCAATCACAGATGCGGCCGTTCGCCGCGGATCTGGCCAATGAGAGGCGTTCTGAGAGATAGACCTTGACACTTACACGTAGGTTGGAGTCAAAAATGGCGGGAGATAGGGACTATTTTTAGCAATACAAATTGGAGAGCGGCACTAGAGTTTTCAGCCTGGAGGTCGGCCGAGGCCTTGTCGAAGAGAGTCCGAAATAAGGAAGATAATTTAACTGGACCGAGGAAAAAGCCGGAGTTTGATAATAATTCAAAGGAGATTTGGAACATTGAACAGATAAGCATTTCCAATATTATTTATTTCTATTGCCTTTTATGTGTGTTATATTTGGAACTTTGTATAACTATGCGCGCATCAGATTTAATATATGATAATTCGTGATTTTGCGGCTGTGATAGTCCAGCCGGCGTTCTTCCATAATACTTATGTAATTTTCAAATATGCAAAGGAATTTTTGTATTATCTGTACTGCCGACTGAATACACGGATTTCTATACGATTTGCCTAGTAGCAGTATAATAATTGTTGTATTACGTGGGTAGCGTGCAATACGGTCTTCAGCTGGGGATCACATTTATATTTTCTATTACGGTTGATTATTTTTACTATCGGTCTGTATTATTTAGGGAATGTAAATATATAGAATTAAAATATTATTGGTTATTTAGGGTAGCGTTTTACTTGATAAAATTGCAGGGATGTTTACGGTGTCGGATTTTAATGTTTGTGCAATATGGTTTGCGCTAAAATTTATTCTGCTTCGAATGCAAGATATTATTTACATATGAATATCAGCCTGGCATATGAATAAAAATTGTTATACTACCGCCATCTATCGAACTCAAACATGACTGTAATAATAATTATCTTTCGATATATTGCTACGACTTTTTAATAATACATGGTGCATTTTATAGTGATTGTCAGACGTACGTATTTAGGGGGAAGGGTTAGATCAGGGGTAGTTTACCTTCGGTCTTCCTTAGCCGTGATAGTTATTCATATGACATTGTTTTTATTCATTCAATATTAGATATTTGAAATGTTTTCTACAACATTTTCCATTATTGTGGGCAGTTCGCGGTTTGTTCAGGGGTAGTTAACCTTTGGTCTTCCGTAATCACGTTATTTACTTATATGACAGATTGTTTTGTTTTATTCCTTTAATATAAGTAATATCATATTTTTATGAGTTACCGTAATTATTTATCTATATGATTTTATTATTGAGAGTGATGCAACGAATACTACTTTCACGAATACGAATGTCAGGCCTACTATTCGGTGAATACGAATGCGAATATTTCCACCAGGTGGGGGAACTTAAACATACTTGTAAATATAATTACCTTGATGCAACGAATACTACTTTCACGAATACGAATGTCAGGCCTACTATTCGGTGAATACGAATGCGAATATTTCCACCAAGGTGGGGGAACTTAAACATACTTGTAAATATAATTACCTTGATGCAACGAATACTACTTTCACGAATACGAATGTCAGGCCTACTATTCGGTGAATACGAATGCGAATATTTCCACCAAGGTGGGGGAGGACGCAAGCATACTTGTAATTATATTGTTTATGTCTGCTTGTGATATCACTATACGGCGTAGATGAACTAGTTTGAAAGGGCTTATGTTCTGCATGTGCTCGGCGTAGAGGGAATAGTCTTCTTGTTTCTAGGATCCTATACAGGTTTACAGGTGCTGATATTGAAATATATATACAAGGAAAACACTATTTTGGGAATCATTAACTGGATGACAGATATTGAAGCACACATACACACAAGGAGGACGTTATGTTAAATACATGAATGGAAAGTTGTTATTGGAAAACACAGGCGCCCAGTCGGCGGGACGCAAGCATACTTGTAATTATATTGTTTATGTCTGCATGTGATATCACTGTTCGGCGTAGATGAACTAGTTTGAAGGGGTTTATGTCCTGCATGTGCTCGGCGTAGAGGGAATAGTCTTTTTTTTTCTAGGATCCTATACAGTTTTACAGGTGCTGATATTGAAATATATATACAAGGAAAACACTATTTTGGGAATCATTAACTGGATGACAGATATTGAAGCACACATACACACAAGGAGGACGTTATGTTAAATACATGACTGGAAAGTTGTTATTGGAAAACACAGGCGCTACTAGAGGATATGGACAGTTTGCAGAGAACTTCAACTTCTGTCAGTTAAGGACCTTTTACTATTACTATTCTTTCGCCTTTTTGCATAACCGTGGATGAACTAGATTGAAGGGGCTTATGTTCTGTATGTGCTTCGGCGTAGAGGGAATAGTCTTTTGTTTCTAGGATCTAATACAGTTTTACAGGCGCTGATATTGAAATATATATATACAAGGAAAACACATTTTTGGGAATCATTAACTGGAAGGCAGATATTGTAGTACACACACACACAAGGATGACGTTACTTTAAATACATGACTGGAAAGCTGTTATTGGAAAACACATACAAGGAGAACATCATTTGAAGGCGTTACTAGAGGATATGGACAGTTTGCAGAGAACTTCAACTTCTGTCAGCTAAGGACCTTTTACTATTACTATTCTTCTTGTCATCTGTTGAACGTGGTGCTTGTATGCAAAACTTAAACATATTTAAAATTACTAATGAAAAGAATCTTAACATTGTAAGATTTGCTAATGGAAGGAGGGAGGTCGGAATTCATTGACGCTGTGTCGATCGATACGTTGTGACACGCCAGGTGGGCGTACCACATGGGCAACTTAACGCATACCATCCTTATAATAGAGAGGCTACGGCTCAAGAATATGCGGTTGTTTCCTATAGCTCGGCGTCGAGAACTCACCCGTAACACGCTGGTGGGAAGCATCTCAGCGATTGATCGTCGCGGGGCTATTGATTTCAAACCTCTATGTTCTGAATGCAGGAGTGACAGCTATTTCTCCATCATGTACATTCTAATTTATACTGTACTAAAATAGTTTCATCACCCATCACCAATCTGATTGTCGTGACTGACAGAATTGATTATGAAAGGAGGGAGATCGGGGTTCTTTCGCATCGTGGCGATCAAAGTGTCGTGACACGCCAGGTGGGCGTACAACATGGGCAGCTTAACGCATACCATCCTTATAATAGAGAGGCTACGGCTCAAGAATATGCGGCTGTTTCCTATAGCTCGGCGTCGAGAACTCACCCGTAACACACTGGTGGGAAGAATCTCGATGCTTGGTCGTCCTCGGTGTCATCGAATCCAGATCTCCATGGTTATATCTTGAATAGAAGCTGATTTATTTGAACGAGTATCCTGATCGGGAGTGCCGGTTGACATCTCATCCTGACACATCATTAATCATCTTTACTAAACTGCTGTATACCAGGAGCCTTTCGGAGCCCTTCTCCTCTGGCACAAGACATACATATCGGGAACCACACAATTAACCATAACATTCACTCTGGAATACTATCTCTTTAATATCTCTAGTCAATTAGACTACACCGTGGGATCAACCACATCAGCTATAATTGGCGATGCTAACATGGCTCTGTCTGACGCACTCAGGGATGAGTCTTTTCCAGCCACCCAGTTAGTTCATTCAGCTCTTTAATCAGCAGTAAACATAATAATAATCCGGCCCATGTAGCCGCGACGTGGGATCCCCATCATTATACACCAGTCAATTAGACTGCCCCGCGGGACAATATACAAACCTTAATATCAGACGCGGGATTACTTCCTGATATGTTTGTCGCCAGGAGGACGAGGACGCTGAATGGATCCCAGCAGAGGCGACAGAGTCTCGGGTTGGTTTTGGTCTGCAGCTTAGTGTGGGAGGTTTTGTCTAAACAGGAGTTAACCACCGGATGCGGCGATGCTCTGGGGCCGCATCCCCCTCCCCCCACAGGGGGGGGGCATCTAGAATCCACGTTTGAACAGAAGTGGTTAGACACTTCTTAAATTTTAGTTACAAAACTGTATCTTCCATTCCCTTAGAATCTCGGGCTGTGATAATGTCAGACAAAGCTTGCCCTGAGCCTCTGGATGCGTCTTAGTTGTTAAAAATATGTTTGTCTTCCCCCACTATGTACTATGAACAGATTGAGCAGATCGGACAACGTGGGACGCGCTATCGGTAGGTTTCTTACTTGTGTTTTTGAATATAACCAATGCTATTATATCTTGTAAATCTGTCATAAATGGGTACCGCGTGTGGTTGTGCTAACACTGTTCTAAGCTGCTATTATGAGGTATTGATAATCAAGGCGGGCGGAATCTTTAGCGTATGCCGTTAACTTGACAATGATTGTATTGTTTTATTTTTCTGTATTTAACCCCGGTGGTATTATAGTTATGACTGTACTATGTAAGGAAGTTTTGCTACTAGCGTTTATTTCTCGGCTACGCCGCATATAATTGACCTTTAGGCCGACTCAGGACGTGGACGATATTGGCTATCTCTCGTATAGGCGAAACTGTAGAATTCTGGAACTGTTTCTACAAGGGCCCAAAGTAATTTCGGAAATATGTTTTATGTCTCTGGCATTTCGTCTATAAGTGTTCGAAGATAATACGTGGATTTCGTGTCGATAACGGTTAGGCGTTCTATCATCTTTAGTAAATAAATCCGTTATGTTAATTACGAGTACGGATTAGTTACGTGCGTTTGTTATTTCCATAGTTAGGTAAGAATTCGTTTTTTATTAGTCTAGTCGCGTTAATAAGAATACGAATCTCACCACATATCAAAAGAATTTTGGATAGCTACGAACACAACGGAGGGGGAATTTTCCTAACCACTAGATAGATCACGACTGGCCAATTTTGAAAATATAAATTCTTAACAAAAAAAAATAATATTAGCTTTCATGTAAATATACTTCCGAAGTTCTAAGTTCAACTTAAGTTTTCATCTAGTAACTTAAAGCATAAAGTGTGTGCTTAAAAGTCACAAAAGTCGTAATAAAGCTCAATTCGGTAGCTTAAAGTCTCAAGCTTTGGGCTTTTCGTAAAACTTATATTATTAAACTTATAGTTGCGTATTTAGCTTCAGGTAGCCAGGCGGGTTACGTTACATGGTGAATATGGAATATGAATGTGGCTATAGTGTACTAGATATACTAAATAAAGTATCGTTTGGATAGTTTGGTCGTATAAAGCATATGAGCGAGAAGATGTTGGTAAGAGAAAATATTTAAGGCGAGTGTTGAAGACAACATGAACAGAGGACACCTGCGAAAGATAAAGCAAGTAACAGTCGCGGGCCCTTTTAAAAGTTTCAACAGCCAAATTTCGTGCCATAGAAGATGTATGAAAGTGGACGAGGCGAATGTGGCGTGCCAGAACAGGAGAGTATGGCATTATGATATCTTCATTGCCAGTCCCAGCAGCGTGATAGTAAGTTAGCAATATTTTCATACTGAAACATAGGTTTATTTATTTAATTAGGTATATTTATGTTAAGAAATCATATTTGAGGTATAAAATCAATATCCAAAAAAATACATTCAATTCAAGATTTTATAGGAAAAATTTAAAGGAAACATAATATTGGAAGGGATAGTTACATAAAATCAAGAACTCAGTTCATTTTTATTTTTTTATTTTTTTGGATAAGGCTGCCTTTTCTTTTATACCTCATATAATTATATCTCTCTGCGTTGCATGATCCAATTATGTCAAAATACCTAAATAAATAATGACTAATGACCAAAGCAAAAAACGTGTGATTTTTTTTTTGATTGAATATTATTTTACCATTTCGTAAACTTTGAACAAAATTTTGTAATTTGTAAACGCTAAATCTTTCGCTTGTCACTCTACGCGTAATTTAAAAATATTCTGAATTGGTGCCAGAAATCCATTAGAGTAGATGTGGTAACTAACATTCCGTAAAGTTGTTCCAACGATAAATTGAGTTGACCAAAAACTTATCTCATTGGTTGAAACGATTTGCTATTTATGCCTGCATACATTGCTATAGACTGTTGATGATTTACTAAAAAAATATTCCCATCTTAATTATATTTATCTATTTAAAACATAAAAGTTTCAATCTAAAATGAGTAAATAAAATTTAATATCAAATTACATCTTGTGCATTGAATTTCTCAAAATACTATATTTTAATTATTTTGAGAAATTTATTTACCGAAGCAAGTTATCTACCGAAGACGTAATTACATAATAACTTATTGTTATTCCAAATGCATTTCCATCTGATTTTTTTACTGCACATTTATTTTATATTACGTTATTTCATTGAAATATAATAAATAAAAATTACAAGAAAGGAGTATTGAATATAATATAAGAAAAAAGTTGTAACAATTAACCTTAACCCTAACATATTACCAGAGTTGTAGTTGTAAGAAACAATCAGATAATGAATTATAAACACTAACACGAAAAAATCATGTATTGAAGATGTATTAAAGCAAGCCACTCACTTGTTGGCTGACGAATATAATTAAACATATTATATTCTTCCTGTCTTTAGATATCTGAAACATTAATTATTTTGACAATAAAAAGCAGTTCTTAAAATATACTTCTCTAGTAAAAAAAATTCCATCCATTCAAAATATTTTGTGTTTTCAAAAATATCTCCACCAAAAAATATTCTCCAAAAACTTCCATATGTAGGTAGTTCAAATAAATATAATTCGTAAAATTTTCATTTTTTAAACGTAAATCTTACGCTGTACGCCAAAGATTGCATCTGGGATATGAGGTATGAGGATTAAAACATTACTCAATGTTCTCCACGCATGGTATTAGGGCAAGGGAATTCAAACAACTGGGAATTTAGGCGATAAATTCATAGAACGGTTAGGAATAAGATATTTTCAGCCAGCAATAATTTATTTCGAATATTAATCAAAAAGTAACCCATAAAAACCAAGTGTTTATTATACTCCCTTTCTTTGTAAAATATAACAACAATTAAAGACGAATTAAAACATATAACATAACACTAAACTTACAGTAATTTAATATATTTCTAAAATGTCAGATGTTTTGAGCTTTGATAAGACACTTCACGCTTTGAAGATTAAATTCTAAAAACATTTGTCAGTCAATTTAGATTTTCGACATTTGTATTGAAGTACCTAATATGCATACCGACGGAGTAATTCAAATTTAGAAAATATTCCGTAACGTTATCGGGCCGCCGAAATCAAACTTTTCTTAACTATAATTATTAATTTTTTTTAACGAAAATTTAATAAAACTTCTTGATCGTCGCCACAGGTCTATTTGCCAAGTTTCAGCTCGATAGGATCACGGGAAAAGGGTCAAAAATCGATCCAAAGTTTTTTTTAACGGCAAGCCGGCAAGCAAACAAGCAGACGCCAAGAATTAATATAAAGGGAGTAAAAATGCACGTTTGTTTTATCTACAGACTACCTAAAAATCAAACCTTTGGTTGGCAGAAACACACATTTATACATACACACGGTAATTTCATACAAAGTAGTCCTCTTGATAATGCACACACTTGTTGGAAACATTTCTGAAAGGTATCATTTGGAATGGCGTTCAGCTGAGTAGTGTCTTCTCTTGATTCAAATCGGATTCCTTTAAGCGGCATTTTTAACTTGGGTAATAGCCAAAAATAACACGGAGCCATGTCAGGAGAGTAAGAGCCAGGAGAATGCTGTATTTGGCCGAGAAAGCCTGAAAGATGATGCGCAGGTGCATTAATACAATGGATCATATGTCCGGTCGTTGGACACTCTCTTCAAGCCTGTATCCTCTATTAAAATTAAATTTACCGATCTAATGCTTATCCTCACCTTGTTTGCAAGTTATTGAACTGTGATACGACCATCCTACATGATCAAAGGCCCCACTTGGTCAATCACATTGTCATTCGGTACATTGAAGGCCTAACGGGGCGCGTTTCGCTGTCCGCTGTGTGGCTATATATGTATATGCATTTGAAAACAAATGAAATGCACGATTCATAATATTATACAGATCATACATAGTTTTAATTTATAAATATCAACCTTTATCAGAGGTATACCATTTTAAAGTTCCTACACTGTAAAGAGATAAAAAAACTCATTCCTTATATTAAATAAAATTTCTTGTTGCGTCATTACTTGTGAATGAAGCGTATTATTCTGTAATTTCAAATTATTAAATAATTATAATTGATATAAATTAACCTTGTTAAAACCACTTATTTATTGAAAAAATTCGACATGAAATTTCTAATTCAATAGTTAAAAATATTTCAAATGTTAATCAACCAGCTTTTTATACTAATAATAAATTTAAAAAATACATATTATATAATAAAGAAAAGGATAATTTTTTAAAAAAATCGGGTGTTTATAAATTAATTTGTAATGATTGTGATTATTTTTATATAGGAAAAACGTGTAGAAATTTTTAAATTAGAGTTAAGGAACACTTAAGGTGTTTAAATAGTAATAATTATTCTGAATTTGCTAACCATCTTTTGGCTATGGATCGTTCTTTTGCTATTAATAAGGGTTTACAAATTTTACATACAAATTATACAGAATCAGAATTTGATAAATTAGAAATTTTGGAAATAACAAAGAGTGTAAATAGTAAATTGAAAATTATAAATAATCAGGTCCTTTTTGCAAATAGTTATCTATTAAATTTATTTTCATGTTAATTAGGTACTTTATATTATCATTTTTCATATGTAACTTTTTAATATTTTGATCTTTACTTCGATTTTCAAATATTATTTTTGTTATCCTGACGAAGAAGCCATTGGCTTCGAAACATGTTGAGTTTTTTTCAATAAATAAGTGGTTTTAACAAAGTTAATTTATATCAATTATAATTATGTTACCACAAAATAAATTTGGTACACTTGAAGAAGTTATTAAATAATTATTAAATTTACAATTCTAGATGTGTGCTATATATATTCTGCTCACTATACGTCAAAAACTAACCAATTAGAACAATATGTTTTCGTAGTGGTACTTTGTACCGTAAAAATAAAATATATATTTTTGTATGTGGTTCTTTCGTTCTTTGGACCGATTTCAACCCTCCGTGAAAGCGACGCCACCCTTCGGTAATAGTTTGCATTGCCAGCAAGCAATCAAGTTAATGAGTGCGCTAGGAATAATCTCCGGGGACTTTTTTCTCAAGAACTTATTCTCATCTAGATCTACCTATCTAGTGTGATGATACATTTTAAACTTTGCTTAAAAATTTTTTGATTTTCATACGCGAAAAGCATTTTTCTTAAATAATATTATTAAAATATTTTTAAAAAAATACTGATTGTATTATTTTTATATATCTACTTCATGTTTTAGAAACCTTTTTCATCGTCAGGGTGTGGAATAACTGTAAAAAATTCTTTGCAATTAGTGGAAACGTTACAGGATATATACATTCCAAATAATGCTAAACTTATTTCTTTTGATATTGTCAATTTATTTGTGTAAACGCAATGTACCTATCAATGAAAGTAATATTATCATTTCTGATTTATTAAATTTATCAAATTTACCAAAAACGTTGGTTAAAGATCTAAGTTGCTTATTGAATCTCTGTATGAACCAAAATTATTTTCAATTTAACAATTTTTTGTATAATCAGAGTTAATTCCTAAGGGAGCACCCACGAGTCCATTATTTGCAGA
This sequence comes from Agrypnia vestita, assembly GCA_016648135.1. Taxonomy (NCBI): domain Eukaryota; kingdom Metazoa; phylum Arthropoda; class Insecta; order Trichoptera; family Phryganeidae; genus Agrypnia; species Agrypnia vestita. The sequence goes on along the minus strand of JADDOH010002612.1, from coordinate 33,414 downwards.
CATTTTTATAGATAACTTAGAAAAAAATATTTTTAATTGTGATTCAACTTTGTTAAAAAATATTTTGTTATATAGAAGGTATGTTGACGATATATTGTGTATTTGGACAGGATTATAACGTCAATTAACATTATTTTTACAACTAATCAATTTATTTCATAATAATATAAAGTTTACTTGAGAAATAGAAAATAATTCGACATTTAACTTTTTTGATCTAACACTTTTTAAAAAAAATAATAAAATCGAATTTTAAACTTAAAGAAAACAAACTTTTACAGACGCTATTATACATTGTACAACTAATCACCCTGTATCACATAAACACTCGGGTTTTCATTCAATGATGCACCGTCTTATCAATTTACCTCTGTCTCACTCTAATTTTCAAATTGAATTAAATACAATAACACAAATCGCATTTAATAATGGATACAATACAGAATTAATTGATAAATTTTTTTTAAAATAAATTAAAGAGAATATAACTAACCAATTTTTATACAATTCACAGATAAATATAAAAAATAATAACAATTATTGGCCAAGAATTTTATATATTAATACATTTTCCAATCAAAATTGAAAATATTATTTGTTTTAAATTAAATTAATTATATATAAAACCCCCTGACGATGGAAAGGTTTTTCCGAAACATTTAGGTGTAATTAATGCATATAAGTAGATTAAAACAAATTATACTTTATTTATTTTTAAATGTCAATCTACAAAGTTGCTCAACCAATTGAAAAATACATATTATTCTTTTAAAATAAAAGGGATTTTCGTGTTGACCTATTTTACAAGTAAAGTCGATGAAGAAATGGTCGAGCAATGCATTTTTTAGAACGTTGCCTTAACGGTAAGAGATATTTATATAGGGAAGTTGTAGAACTCAGAAAGTTCTTTAAAAAAAGTTAATGAAGACATATATCTATATGTTATATGACTAAAAGTTGCTAAAAATCTATGCGTGCGAAGCCGCGCGGGCTCAGTTATATAGTATATAAATACATAGTTAATTATATATTATTAAACATAAAATATTTTTAAAAACTTCCTCAATAAATAATAAGGGTGGTAGATTTTGTTTGAATTAGTAATGATGAGTGAAAACAGCAAAGTAAAAACGTTTTAAAATGAAAACACATTAAATTATAATTTATAAAACAAAGTTCCGGTTGGAAATGTTTCGGGCTTCTATCTCGTAGTAAACCAAATATTTTATACAGTTAGGTTTTTCTATTTATCTTTCAACTGATTCATCTAATTTGTTTTATGTTTGATAAATTATTTCTAGAAACGTAAGCGCGTTCCCATAAAATTTTAATTGTTAACGTTAAAAATGGAGTGACTCACAAGTTTTAAGGCTAATTTTTAAATGTTTTAACAATTTCCGCAATATAATTGGCAGTTATTATTATAATTGGGACCCGTGCACTCCACACTTGTTGTGATGTCTCGTACGATTTTTTGATGTACAACATCTTCTTAATTTTATCAGTCGATTTAATAACTCTTAATTTTGTTTATAATTTCCTGATCATTAGTGTATTCAATAAACATATTTATTTATAATCTTCATAAAACCTATACATTTTGTACTCAAAACGAAAGGTGTGTTCTTCTTCTTCTTCCTCAGCCTTCATCTCTCCACTGCTGGATATAGGCCTCTTCCATACATTCAATATGGAACGGTGTGTGAATAAAAAAAATACATCAGATTCAAATAACATAAATTAAAGAACCACGTGATGAAAGAAATACAAATTAAACAACACAAACATACATATCTCACATAACCATAGACATATGGACTAGAAACACTTGAAATTGATAAAACCTTAAATACACAAAATATTTTCGTCGATAATTAAATACAGCCCTCCACTTCACCCCTTCCTACAATTTTCCTCTCTCCCACCACTTACCCCCTTCCCGTCGCTGGACCTGCAATCCATACACCAGACTTCCATACACTTCAGTGTACGCTCACTTATAATTTATATTAAATGCGGGATGAAGTGGCTGAAAGCAAAATTGAAACACCTCACGAATTTTCTCAAGTGCTTGTTAAGAGTTTGTCTGGGTGGCTGGTGGTGCCCCTCGGAGCGAGACTGCACACACTCACAGAGGACAACGCCGTAAAGAGTACAATCTCCGTTTATAACGCAAAACTTCTGATCGAAAACTGGGATGATTCCGCTTTTAAACGGGGACATATCCGCACAAGGTGTAGCGAGAGCTCTCCTTTGTTTCGACATGCATTGTTAGCGAAACAAGTTTCGTTCCGCCAAGTGCCGAAACTTGGATTCGCGGAACTTTCCCCAACATTTATGCCGCAATTTTACAGCGTCGATAAAAATAAAAACGGCAAAGGAAGTGGCAACCCCGCCGCGGCCAGTCGACACAAAAGAAAATGAGGTAATTTTCTTCTTTCCTTTCATTGTTCGGTGGTCGGTGATATATTTTATTGCCGGGAAGGTGAGCCCCCGGGCCGTGTCCTCCCCCCTCCGCCCCCCCCGATCATCCTTCATGGAATAATGGCGAGCGATTCAAATTTCTCATGAATATTCACCAAAGTATATGAAATGAGCGGGACCTTTTGAAATTTCATTGAAAAAATGTGTGATCACCTGTATTGATTTTGCGACCGTACGCACAGAATTCGAAGCCCGGCGCACGTCTTTTAGGAGAGAATTGTTTATCCTGCCCGAGGTGAAGCAACCACATCGATAGACAAAAGGTGTAATTAATCACCCAAAATACAGTATTGAAGAATTCCATTCGAAACTATAAAAAATTGGTGACAGTCAATGTGACATCGTGTCATGGTAGGTATATTTAAATTTATAAAGATTTCGTTTTACAATACGAAACAATGGGTTGGGAGAAAAAAAGAAGAGAAATGAGAGATTATTTGTGCGCAAAATATATTTTTTCTTCGTAAAATGCTCCATAATTCAGCCTTTTTTACACGAGAATAATATAAAAACACATCTAAGATCAAAACTTATGAGCAAATAATTCAAAATAGGAAAAAGACAGAGACCTCATACATTGTTTCTAGACTAAAAAACATTATTAATAACACCCATGCACATGACAAACATAATTATTTCGTTGTCTGTCTGTCTGTTCTTCGTAACTTCGTGTAACCTCCGTAATTTCATTCGAATGGGGCTTAAACTCCGGACCAAATCCGAACAGGCCGCTTAACGCATGTTGCTACCGCCGCCTCTTCGTGGACCATCATAAATATACTTTAAATATATATATATACTAGGACTTAGCAAAAGGCGCGAACCGTTTCATGTTCCGCCGACCACAATCGCTAGGTTTAAAAGAGTACCATTAACTGCTGGCAGGAGAAATATAAAAAAAATATTCAAGTATTTTGATATAAGTCGTCATTATTATTCCATGGGTGTTGGCACTACACTACTAAACATAATTACTTAACAAAACTACTAAACAAGTTACTATAAAAATAGATCATTTCATTTCATTCTCAGAGGTCACCAATAAAAAATTAAGTGTATATTTCGATCAATTATTCATTTTTAAAAATTATAACATTTCTAATTTTTTTTCTCTTGTTGATCGTTGATTAATTATGTTTGGCCTTTATAATATTTTTAAATATCAAGGTTTTAAAAATATTTTTGTTGTATATAATACCTTGATATTGTGTATAAAATCTTAAGCTGTCTTATCGTATATTTCCTATTAAATTTGATCATGTGAAAATGTAACTTGTGTATTTTTCTAATATTTTGTCATGATTTATTATATTTGCGTAAGCTTCAAATGATTAAGTTTAATAATAACGTATATGGAGCACTAAAACATTAATGTAATCGGCATTTATTGGACACATGAAATTTTTTGCTTAATACATATCTACAAACATAAAATCTACAAACATAAAATAATATGTAGCAAGCCTCTCAGCCACTAACTAACTTGCTAGGTTTATAAAATAGACATGAATTTGTTGATCAATTTAACACCTTAAATCAATACCAAATATTTCATATGAAAGCAAGTAAAATCAAGAACACAAATTAGTAAAAATACAAAAGTAACATTTAAGACGCAAGCAAAAATGGAATTAAAAAAGGATAATTTTAAAACTCGGATCGACACAGAATATTTCATATGGATACACAAAAGAAGTGACAAGTAGGAATGCAAGTATATCAAACATAAAAGAAAGAGAAATGCCGACTAAAAAACAAGAGAGAATATAAATAGGTAAAAACAGATCAGAATTAATGCAAATATGTAGAAAATAGAGTAGAGTAGCATTTAGTAATTCAAATTCGTAACAAGTAAAAGCAACAACAAAGATGAAAAAAATTGGAAATTTGGGAAAAAGAAGCGAATATGGTCATTTTACAGCTTAGATCAAAACATCTGTTCCATATTGGTAAGACCATTCCATGAAAGACAATCGAATTATTATTTATAAGACATGCGTACGACGCACACAGCTTACATATACTAATTCGGCTGTCTTTTTTAAATGGAAAGAGGTATAGACAAATAACGAGCAGAAATAGTGCAGGTATGAAAGAAATAAATAGAAAATTTGCGCATGAATAGGTTCACAGTTTACCAAAAGTTAAGAGTAAAATAATATAATAGATTATTTTTTATCCCCTCAGATATTAAATATGATGTTAAAAAATAACCTTTTACCAAAAGGGTACTCAGAATCTTTAGTAAACTTCATTGTTATCTCATTACTACTAGTATTATTTAGTAAACTTGGAAAATATATTTATATTTAGAGCAACAATATTTAATCTACATCGACCTAAACTAAAGTAGGAAGCGTAATTCGGGGAAGGCGGCGAGTTCGCAGTACCTACCTGCCTCCCTGGGAGTCAGACTAAGCACGAACTAGATCCGCAACTCTTGGATAAGTTTCGCTTCAATATTGTTCCTAGCGGTCGGAAGGGAAAAAAGTTTCAATGAAACTTAAACGAACAAAAGAAAATTGAAAAAACGTGTTTATTATTTGATAAACTATCCGATCCCAGTAAATAATCTCAAAATACAAATACATAATTGTAGCTCTGTTTGGAGGAGTTAGGAAAATTTCTTATATATTAATTATTTTTTTGTTTATTTATTTATTAACGCTTTTCAGAGCTTTTACAAAAATTAAGTAAAGTAATGTAAGTCAAGCACAAAAAAAAATCCTATTGAGAATGTAGGATAAATATATAAAAAATAACAGTTTAAAGCCAGTTGTAACGAGTAGCTTGTTAGTCTTGTGGTTAGGCCTCTCGCCTCGTGATCCAAAGTTCGCGACCAGCAAGTTAGTTCTATTTTCATAGCACAAGCGTTCAGTATAGTTTGAAAATAGTAAGAATATTGATGTGACACTATTCCGTGTATTCCGTGTTCGCATTTCTATTTTTTTAAAACAAAACAAAAAACAGAAAAGCATCGACAATTTATCAAAAAAGCAAGTTAGTTTTAACAATGCATGTAAATGATACGGACGTGTCGAAAATCGAAATGAGGTCTACATGACTACAAAGTATTAAAAAAATGTCAATTTGATGTAAATTAAATAATTGTATTTTTACCATATATTGAATAAAAATAAAATATTACAAATGTACATTAAATGAACACTTCAAACCTAACCAACTTTCAAGTTTTAATCATAATGTAGGTATATATTTTTTAAATAATGAGTGTATGACAATTCGATACATTAAACATGACAAAAATTTAACATTAATTAATATATAAATGTTAAAAGTGTATTACATAAAAATAATGCATATTGAATTTCGTTGTGATGAAAAAAGTTGTAACCTTTGTAGTACAGCGTGTACGGAATTGGCTCATACAAGAAGTTCTGGGTTTGAGAACCCAGTTGATGAGTCAGGTCACAATATGTCAAAACCGATCAGTATATTATTATTTTTACACACTAACAAAGTGATGTTATTTATTATATCAAAATATAAAATCCTTTACGGAACATTATCCATCACTAACAATATCAGATAGGAAAAATAATGACGAGGTATAAAAAACAATAATGAAGTACATATAAAAGAAAAGAAAAGTGGCATTATTCTCCGTGTAATAATGTCCTTCATTACAGATGGCGTAAAAATTAATGCAGTGTAAAGTGTGTAAAAATGAGATATAAGAAGCAAAAAAAAATCATAATGCTCTGTCACAATACCAATAACTGATGTTGCTAATATGTAATATGCTACGCTAGATGTCGCTATTCTCATAACCCTAACTCGCTTTACTTTTAATATATTACTTTTTAAAAGTAATATTTTCTAGTCGATGAAATTTAACTAAAAATATCTAGATATTCCAAAATTTTATTCAAGTAAATTATCGCTATCATTCTAAATTTGTTTCATCATCACTGTAAATAAGATTTAATGGGATGGAAAATTTTATGTAATAATTAAATGTACGAGTGAGTTGATCTGTATAAATTTACCATCACTTTTCAATTACCAATATAATGAGTTATGTTTTAGGTTACTTTATTCACATTGGTTTTAGTGCGTAATATTTATAAAAGTTTAAGCACTTTAAGTATTAGTGTATTTTTTCATAGCACTAAAGTATTAATAGTAATTTTAGGCATATGTTTATTTTTAAAAATGCCAAAACGTGAAGAATGTGGAAGTGAAAAGTGTAATTGGCAAAAAGAAAACGAAAGTATTCGTTTGAAATATTTGTACGATGTTGTGATAAGTAATAAGATAAAAAATGAATTATAAAGCTGAACGCATAAACGAATTATAAAGCTGAACGCAAAAACGAATTATAAAGCTGAACAAAAAAACGAATTATAAAGCGGAACGCAAAAACGAATCATAAAGATGAACCTAAAAAACGAATTATAAAGCAGAAAGCAAGTCGATTGAATATCGTGTGAAAGATATAACCAAAGGAAGGATGGTAATGAAAAAATATGAAGCGATTGTTGAAGAAAACAGAAATCAAAAAACCAAATATTGAGTACGGCCCTGTTAAAACAAAAACAATCAAACCATGCATTAGAAGATTTATAAAAGTATATGATGCAAGTGTGGTGTGCCAGGATAGAAGAGTGTACAGGACGTTCTTTCGTCTCTGCCCAGCCGCACAGCAAGCCGTGTGATGGTAGGATAGTTAGTATATTTATTCGCGTATTTTTTTAATAGAGATGCGAAAACTATGATTGGTGTTAGATCAATTTTCTTACTATTTCCAAATTAATTTAAACGCTTCTGTTGTCAAAATAGGAACAAGCTAACTTGCTCGTATCCTGGAATGCGGCTCGAAACAGCGGCCACTGAATTAGTAGGCAAGAATATTAAAAACTTGACCAACAAGCTATTCACTAGTGTATTTTATGTAGGGAAATTTCAATTTGAATATAATAGTTAATCGTAATTTAAAGAATCAACGCATGCTTCCAGTGTTAATATATGGCTGCAAAACATAATCTCTCAACAAAAGTGAAGTAAAAAAATTTCGTATAAGAGGCATGAAAATGTGAATTTTGGGTATCACATCAAGAATCCTGGCATGCCGCCCAGGACAAAAGAGTCTGCTTTTTTACCATCGAACGAGGAACGGCGTGGTGGTAAGTACTATAGATACGCGCAAATATCAAAGAAAAATCTAAAATAATTCAATGCCGCCCGGGGCGCATTTTTCCTAGAATACCAGAGAGAAATGATTCTTCCCCTGGCGGCTCCGAAATGCAGTTAATCAGCGGAAGCCGATAAATATTCCGGAGTATTAGCGGGCGAGTAGGATGCGCCGCGGGCCTACAGGCAGGTTCACACGTGAGCGGATCGATAGCAGTCCGAAATAGATCGCAGACGGAGCGACCGTCCGGGTTAGCTGCGGTCATTGTCCGCTCCGACAGTGCACTTCCCGACTGACCGGAGATATTAATGACAGCACGGATTATACAAGTGGATGAAATACCCACTGTTTTATTCACCTTTATCTGTCTGATCTTAATTTTAGGTCAACATGTCTGGTTTTAAATTGTTACTGCCGAGTACATTTTACGAATTTATTATCTTTACTTCCCGTCAGAGATGGATAGAATACATAATTTATTTATTAATACAGATAGATTTGAATGCATAATTGATAACATAGAATACATAAGATGCTTTATTTGATACACACAGTCACTGGACATGAATTAAACTGAAGCACAGTACTTTAATAAACACTAATTTCGCATTAATCAATCATCTGTGAAACACTTTATAATCCTCTTCCAGGATTATTGCATGTCTGTCAAATACTTTATTATGCTGTCTCTTGATTGTATCAAAATGTTTGCTGTCGAACGAATCCGATGAAAAAAAAATTAAAAAATACTTTTTTTTTATTATTTTCAATAATTTCAAAAACAAATGTACAAATAAGCTATGTAGGTTTATCAATAATGTATGCGATATATTTTCTCAAAAAAAACTATGAAAAATACCATTTTCTTCTCATATTTTACTTTACAAAATATGACATTAAAGATGAAAATGATGGTGAACAAAAAGAAAATTTAATGAAAATATAACACATATTACTTGATTTCTTTCTGAGAATTGAAAGTTTGGATCCATATCATTATTTTAGTATACCATTTTTTGACATGTCATAGTCTAAGGCTAGGGGTGCTATATCTTAAGTACAACACAATTCTATATAACTATCTGATTTGGATAATTGATTCTGATAACTCATGCTCTTATTCAAATATATCATGTACTTGTGTCTGAATAAATGTATAAAATCACATTTACAATAATTTCGTTGTCTGTTTGTCTGTCTGTCTATCTGTCTTTCCCAATAACTTTGTGTAACGTGTAAAATTTTCCAATTTTTTTTCTCAATTTTTTTTTTAAAAATAAAATAAATACAAACTTATTCCTAAGGAGCCGACATGTGTAAGTACTGTCATTTCTGACGGGTTACAGCTAGTAAAATAAAATAAAACTGTAAGTAAATTACACATCGATCAATAATTTCAAGGATTTATATCGTAGTTATTTCCTAACCTATCCAAATGGGTTGGTAGCACTAAGTTATTAATTGTATCTAAGGATGTGAAAGACTGCTCTTTTTGAAACCATAGTAGTGACAGAAAATCTCAATTTAAGAGTATTACAATGTTTAATTTAGTTTAAATTGTTTTTATTAGTTTTTTGAAAGAATTTTATGATGAAGTATGTAAGTGAAAATGAATTAAGTAAAAATGATTGAGTATGAAGGGAAAAAAAATAGAAAAGGAAAATTGTTTGAATGAAAAACATATGGTCTTTAATATATTCAATGATAAAGCAAATCTCTCTAATACAACTGCTTTCTCATTTAAGAGATCTTTATTCAAAAGGATTTCAAACCCACTAGACTCAGAAACTTTTCTCCAGATATGCGGACTAACTAAGCAAGTGACGCTTCACATAATGGCGTCCGATAGAACCTTTATTCTCTGTTTTATTTACAGTTCCCTTGCGTAATGCATGTGTAATATATAAAACAATGTTCAAAGCTCCGCATCCTTTAATCTTGCTTGCAACTTTCAGAACTAGAGAGGTGAAGTCTTAAATAGTTTCACATTGGGCAATATTCCGCGAGAGTAAACTCAGAAACTGTTTATACTCTTACATTGGTGGTTAATATTTTTTTTTATTTAGAAAACGGATTATTGAAATATAAATTTTATTAAAAAAACATTTTTGTTGTGAAATTATAGTTTTAAACAAAGTTATATTATATGTTAAATGAGAGATAAAATAGAAAACTATACAAAAATTACCGGAAAAGTGGTGGGTTCACAGTACGGGGTTAACAAAATTTAACTTTTAGGGAAACTTCGTGTTTGTCGTTGTGTTTGGATATTTATCACTCACCGGATATATGCTCTGTGGACGAGTAAAGACGTGCAGGTGAAATAGCAGAGTAAAACTGTAACACGCAAAGCAGGTCTGCGGATTTGATGGCATCCCGACTCAATGATGAAGTCTCGATGATGTGATTATCTCTTTCGCGTTCCAGCTCGTGCATATGTCGCAGCCGGCTGGTTAAATTAGCCAGTTAGTTGGACGCCTAGGCCGTTCATTAAACGCCGGCATTCAATTGGATTCCTAGGCCGATAGTTAACTGAACTAGAATCACTCAACATTAAATTTAACGACTTGGCGTATTGAAAGTCAACCCATTGAAGATGACTGACCAAGACTCAGTCAGTGATTCAAATTTAGATGAGTTTTTTTCACTGCGGCGCTTGTAGTCACCAAAACAAATAATGCAAGGTTGTGTCAAAAAGAACTATAGTAGATTTAAGATTTTGGACAATCGAACATTTACATCTTTATTTAAATAAAAAAAGTAACCCATAAAAACCAAGATTTTATTATACTCCCTTTCTTTGTAAAATATAACAACAATTAAAGACGAATTAAAACATATAACATAACACTAAACTTACAGTAATTTAATATATTTCTAAAATATCAGATGTTTTGAGCTTTGATAAGACACTTCATGCTTTGAAGATTAAATTCTTAAAATATTTGTCAGTCAATTTAGATTTTCGACATTCGTAGTGAAGTACCTATTATGCATACCGACGGAGTAATTCAAATTTAGAAAATATTCCGCGACGTTATCGGGCCGCCGTAATCAAACTTTTCTAATGATTCCATTTTGAAAAAACCAATAAAATTTCTAAAAATCCGAAATTATACTATAATTATTAATTTTTTTAACGAAAATTTGATAGATCTTCTTGATCATCGCCACCAGTCTACTTGCCAAGTTTCAGCTCGATTGGATAAGGGAAAAGGGTCAAAAATCGATCCAAAGTTTTTGTTGACGGCAAGCAAGTAGACGCCACGAGTGAATATAAAGGGAGTAATAAATAGTAGGTATATAAAAACAAATTAGGTATAAAAAAACATCCTCGTATTTGAATGTAACGTTGTGTCAAAATTTCATAGCAACCAGTGAAGAACTTTTAGAGATTATCGATTTTGTACAAACGAACATTTTTATTTTTATAGATTACTAGTTAATTATTGGTAGGTATTAGTAATAAGTAGTCGTAAATAATTTGTGAACTCATGGTAACCCTAACCAAACATCATATTAATTTGATGTTTGGATTAATTTGACTGCGGTATTCTGTCTATTAACGTACATATTTCACCTGACCAACCAATATCGCTATAACAAACAACACTTCTTGATCTACATACCTCAATGCATATCATGATTATTTTGTCGAATACACACTATTGCAATAGAAATATAGGGTCAAGTATAGATAACAACACAATGATTAGATGAATTTGCAAGTTGAACCTCGTATAAGAAACCCAGAGTTCTTTAGAATACGTCAGCATCCTATTGATGTTGGTTATTTTTCATCCATCACAAGAATGTGTCGTACATACAACAGGTATTGTGCTGACCCTAAAATAAACGCTTATATTCTTGTATTATCATTTAAAAAATCACTCCTAAATAACGTCAATTTTCATGACAATAACCTAAACACATAGAACACATTAAATCAGTTATTTATTTATATATTCTTACATGATCACATTCAATTGATACACTTAATACATGTATTATGCATGTTGCTAGAGAAGATCGAAAATACTTGTAATTGGGATAGTGGGCTGAGTTATAAATAATAATGTTTGGTTAATTAAAGCAATCAATATTGACATATACATTAGCTAACGTAAATGATATTAAAAAATATATATCACGAAAGAATCGCCAGAATATTTATGGCGATGCATTTTATTTCCAGACCTGTAAAATTATTTTAATTTCTAGTACATGTGGGGTAGGTAGATAGATACTTTGTAAAATCATTTTAGTATTGTAAAAGTAGACACAAAGTATTATGTACGTACAAGTTATACATAGGTTTAGTCCACCACCGCGTTAAAATAATTAGTATTAAATTTTATATCTCGCGCGGCACTCTTCGCGCTGTTCGAGCCCGGGGCAAGAATTTAATAAGAGCCGCGCGAGGAGATTTTAATTTCCACAGATTGCTAAGTGCCGGAGTACCTGTCAACACTTTAATAAAAATTCTTTTATGAAAACTCGCCCTTATTGGCCTCGTTAATTACGCCCAGGTATTTTCGCGAATATTCGACACGAAACGCTGTAATTCCCCCAGCCCTTGCGAAATCGATTCATTGACAAACATGTATTCGCGTAAAAATTAATCACTACCCCTATCAGTTTTACAGAGACGCTATTTCTGCGTACGTAAATTATCAACATCATCATATCGTCATTTTCATCCCCTTATCCTCGGCTCGAGGGCTCAAATTCTTGAAAATTTGCTACCATCCTATTTTTTTAAATAATTAATGCTGCAATAAGCTACTGTAGCAAAACATATCAAAATAATACCCAGAACTGAGAAAATCACATACGCTGATGCTCATCTTTATCTACTCTCGCACAACAAAACATAGTTTAAAATAATACATATTATTAGAGTAAAATACAAGAATTTAAATAAAAATATAAATGTGAAATATATTTATGAAACCAATTTAAAATAAATTAAACTAACTAACTACAGGGGTAGGCAGAGAGGATTGAACGCCACACTCTTCTAACCTGGCACACCACTTTTGCTTCGGCCACATGCACATGCACATCTTATCATACAAGTTCTACGTTGTTGAGGCTTTTAACAGGGCCATCCTCAAATTATTGTTGTATCTGATCGCGCTAGGTCTTTCGCGGACGCCCTCTATTCCTGTTGCCTTCAACACTCATCTTATATATTTTCTTAACCATTCCTCGTTCATACGTTCAACATGACCAAACCATCGCAGCACTCCTTGCTTTATTTGATCTACCACACTACAGCCAGCACTACATTCACTTCTGATTTGTTCATTCCTCACTCTATCGACCAAAGATTTTCCACACAAGGGTCTTAGTGACCGCATTTCAACCGCATTCAGTCTACTTTCACTTCCATAAATCGGGATTTCAGGGTACTAGAACGCCATTATGTACCGCTAGTCTTACTTCCTTTGACAGATTCTTAATTTATTTTTTTTCTTTTCTAATTTATTTCAGATTTCATTAATTTTTTTTATACTAATTTGCTTTCGTCATATTAGTTTGTGTAAATTATTACAAATATTGTTCAGTTTGTCAGTTTTATACTAGCTCATACAAAGTTTCAAGCTAAGTTATCAATTTAAAATAATCTGACCAAGTAACATAAAACACGAATTACTATTGAAAATACCCCCTTAATATACGTAATATATATTTTTAATAAAATTAATAAAAATTTAATTGAAATATCAAGAAAGAACTTGCGTTGGGTGCGACTGGGGTAATAGAGAGGTCCCAAAAAAGAGTGGAAAGTGCCCTTGCCGGAACTTCCTTACAAAGACAGGTAGCGGCGCAGCCTGAATATTTAAAAGCCACCGTTGTACGCTCAGATTTTTTCAGTTAGGTAATTTTTCGTTTTTTGGAGATACTATTATTTAAATTTATGGATAGACCTCTGGCCAAGATCACCTGATTAGGAAGAGAATATATTTCCTTACAATGGGTTTTAGGGTCGTCCGGATGCGAACATAATTAAAGTAGCCTTTTGGTTTATACCGTTTCATATTTTACGAGCTTCCTGACTTCAAAGGTAAATTTAGGAGTTTTTCATATACAACGGTACAGACACGTCATACATATATTATATTACGTAAAGCCAAATGAAAGTATTAACGACGACCCCTTTTGGCATTTTTGAAGCTTTACATTCGTTATGATTATATTAATCTCCTGTACGTATTCTATTATTTCCAATCCTCTGGTTAAAATTTCACTAGAATGTGTGTTCATTATTTAGCTCAAAATACACAATTAACTATAAAATTTAATGTGTAGCATACAATACATAATCTTTTCATGTTTTTAGTTCCTTTCTTTTAACTCGTGGCGTCTGCTTGTCTGACGAAAAACTTTGGATCGATTTTCAACCCTTTTCCCGTGATCAAATCGAGCTGAAACATTGCAAGTAGACTTGTGTATAATAATTATAGTATAATTTTGGATTTTTCAAATTTTTAATGATTTTTTCATACAACTAAGTAAGTTGTATGGAGATTGCGACGCATATGACACGAAACCCGAAAATGAGAAAGGGAGTATTGTAAAAACTTGGTTTTTATGGGTTACTTTTTTAAGTAGAGAACGATAAACCGACCGAGATATATTAATAAATTTCAAGATAATAAATTAACCGATAAAAAAATTGTAATCATTATAAATCCCTTAAATGCGATGTCTCGGTTTCCATTTTATTGTAGGTACTTTCATTTTATTGACTGAGAGATTAATTTATATATTTTTTTTTATTTAATTTATTTGGTAAATTTTAAAACTTAAGAGCGGCTGTATTCAATATAATATAATGTATACACGTTTATATTACACGCTTACCAAGTTTTAAATGAGAATTTATACGCGTGTTTGAAAGTGGGGGGCATTGTCATATATGTATGTATCCATTATATAACATCGGTACTAAATTATATTTTAAAATGTCCATGATTTAAATAATTTTAGAATAGTACCAGAAAGAACATAGATAGGTCCTTGCCGAAAAATGTATATATTTGAATTTTTGCGTGTTTGTGTGTATGTGTACATGTACATTATAGTATATTGTTATTAACATCGATGTGCAAAATTTCAGCTCAATTTGATGACGAGAAGTGCGTTGATTTTAACTTTAATATTTTCCCACAAGAGATCAAGAAAGACCGGCAGTGCAGTTAATATAAAGGATTAAAAAAACTCATCGATGTTTTCGACGTGGTAATAATTAAAATGTCAAGGTAAAATCTTTGAACACACAGCAAACTGTTTACTTTATTGACTGTATAACCATAAAAACATTTTATTTTACAACTTTAATAGAATCTGCACAAACCTGAAATCTTTTAAGCACAGTGTTATTTTTGCGTTATATTTTTTTATGTAATAGTAAATAGTTTTCTTATTCTAAATTAATTAAAATGACAAGCGTGGTACGCGGCAAACGGCATTATTACGTCAAATATTTGTGTATAGATTTCGACCTAGACAATAAACAGTGGTCATCAAATTAGAAACACTTTGGTGATGATGCAGCAGATGATATTTTTGTTTTGTTTGCGAATCTTTTCATGTTAAATATTTTTTTGAAATTATACTCTTTCGGGGCAATTTGGGTAAATTTTTTATTGTAACGGAACTTGCGCACGCAGCATGTAGCGAAAATGCGATTCCAGAACTTACGACTCAACGTTGAATTCTTGTCAGCTGACAGATTCTATTGACAAGCGAGTTCACGAATGTTTCGATCGTTTTTTAATAATTTTTTTGTAGAAATATATTTAATTTATTTGAGTACCTATATGCACGTTTTTTTTGGTTTCTAATTAAAGGAATGTAAATTAATGAAATCACATAGCATTTTATCTGGATCACAAGAATTTTTAATATTAAATGATTTTTAATTGTAAAAATGACATGTGCGACATATTAATAATTGACTTCATACAAAAGTTTCCATCATTATAATCATGACGAGGGTCAGAGACCCAATATATCAACAAGGCGCTTCCATTTTCTCTGATCTTGCGCTGTAAGTATTTGAAGTATAAAGATCCAATCTCTCTTTATAATGCTTTTTTATCCATATTTGGTCTGGGGCTGCTCTCATCCAAACAGGGTTGCCAAGAAGATTCGTTCATTTAGGCTTCGCAAGACGTGTTCTGGTCACCTCTCTTAAGATATTCTACATGGAATTTTTTAAATAAATATAAAAAATATTCTCATATTTACACCTACCAATATTTTTGAAAAATCCTCATATTGAACTGTATTAATATTGTCTGGTGACATAAAAAGAAAGTTTATTATTTCTTCAATATTAATAAAATAACTTGCAGTGATATAATTATTTATTACTTTTTATCGAATAATCAACATGAATATCAGTATATAACGTATACTAAAAATTAAAATTGGAAGTATTGACATTGATTAAAAAAAATTGAGATTAAAAAAATTTTCACGAAACATGTTCATACTTTTTTTATTTTTCACCACTTTAGGTGAAAACAAAGTAATTTTGATTTTATCTAATTAAATTAATATGTCACTATAAAATGTTAACCTTTTTCAAGAAACGTCACTGTTCTTCAAAAAATTAAATATATGTATGTGGGTTGAATAACTAATATGAAAACAAATTTAAAAGATAACATTTTGCAAAAAAGATTTCCTTATTTGCAATATTTAATTTTCTACTTTTACTTTTTCTTTTTTTATAAAATTTCTGATTACCAAACTTTAATCATAACCTATTAAATGCATGTAAAATTTCTATGCTTTTATATTTAAAAACACATTCTTATTGTGAAGTTGCAATTTTTTCAGAACAAAGTTCCGTGAAATTTAAAACCAAATTAATTAATCCATTAGAAAGACAGACAGAAAAATCAAATCCTGTCTTTCTTATTCTTAATTAATCTGGTTCCTAAGCTTTTGTTTATATCAAAATATTTTTTTTGTTTCGAAAAGATAATTTTAAAAATGTGAATCGTTAATGCTATTTTAGCATCTTATATTTGCGATAAATTTACTTTTTCTTTTTATGTATATCCCAAATTATATTTCAAAATACCTACATTTCAAATTTTAATCTGTAGTGAGCGTTGCATTCTGATAAACGAACCATTGGCCCCGGTACACACTGATAATTCAGTAAACAAAAATAAAATATTTTATTTTTATTATTTATAGAGGTTAGACGAAAACAAAGACATATACATAAATATTAATTAAGGAATATATAAAGAAATCATTGAATAAAGACATTAGACATGTAATTATGGATCTAGTATCATAAGCCCACTGGAAAAAATTGTGAAATAAATAAATTAAAAAAAATATAGATGTATCATTACCAACTGCGAAATTTATTTCTTATATGTATAAATCGTTTCATGCGAAGGATAACATACGTCTCTATCATAGTCCTATAAAATATACGGTAGGTTTTCAGATTTGGAATATATATACACAAAACTTTCAAAATTTTGATAATGTGTGGCTGTTCTAATAATGGAATTGGTGAACATTTAAGCCATACGGGTTGTAAGCCCTGGACCATCATTCGTAAGACTTCATACGCGTTTCAAATATTAATAACTTCGTCTCTATGAGACTTAGACTTCTGTAATTTATCTCAATTAAAATAATTAAGCGTTGGCGATTACCTGCCGGATTTTTCATTTATAATATAAATAATAAATATACACAGAGAATAAATATACACGGAGGAATATCAACCTGTTAATAAGTTAAGCATTATTAATAATAAATTTATTAATTAACTCGATGGTTTGAAAGTACAAATTTAAAGTAAAAATTAAATTGTAGGTCTATTAATCGACTCAAATCTCTAACCACATTATTGGCGGCGTGTGAAGCCAAATTATTTGTAATATCAAATGTTATTATTTATTAGTGTTTCAAGGCAATATGTCTAAAGACAAGTAAATTAAGAGATGAAATAATTTTAACTTAACTTTGCTAATTTTAATTTTAGTTATATCTATGGTTACACTGAATATTGAAGTATTGTTGTGATTTCTAATAACTTATCCAAAGAAAAGTATATTCTTAATAATCGAGTTTCGAGAATTGTCAATAAATTTTGAATAGAAAATATTCAATATACTTTGGGTAAAATATTCACAGGTAGGAACATAAGCGACATCAAACTTTGTAACTTTTTTCAATACTTGTGGCTCATTTTCTATAAAAATTTGGAATATCACTGCAATAACTTATATCGAATATTCCAAAAATCTTTATTTAACAATTAAGTTTGTCATTTTAGAAAGCTATACGTTTAAAAATATGTTAATGAATATATTTTCATTTGATTATTTTTCTGAATTTTCAAGCCATATTGTAAACACTTATCACTCATTCGATTCACACACGCTTAAATTATTACACCCAGTTAAATTATCTTGGAATTTTAGAAATTTTAACAAAAAATTGGAAAAAAGTTTATTAATAATATAATATTCAAAAACTCCTCACTCCTTCTCTCTTTATTTCCATTAATTAAATCAAGCCCCATCCCTGGCTACTTCCTTCCCCCCCCACCTATATCAGTACCTAAGATATTTTATTTTATTACAATGCTTGTTAGTATATATTCTCACATGTAGTTTTCGAAATTAGAAGTGTATACATAAACTCAAAAGTGGTCTGATACAAGTATTTATTCCACAAAATAATCACTTTGCTAGAAGATCGTCTTAAGGTTAAAATTAACCTTTTCCGTAATTATTTCGTTTTTTACTCTATTATTTTTGCAGTGTAAAGTTTTTTAAAGTGTTATATAGCTGAAGAGGAATTAAATATAATGTGGTACTTTAACGTAATTTAATAGTGGTTTATTGAAGTAAGTACTGTCAATTTATTTTTCCATAAATACAAGGAATTCGAGTTTATTTGAACAGTAAAAATATTTTTCTTTTGAACTCGCATAAAACAGATTAAGACTGGTCCTTTTATCTAATGGAACTCGTGGTATTATTCTTAAGAAAAACTCCAAAAGAATCTTAAAAATATATTCACGATAAGGCGCCAAGAACTATTAGCCTTGTGACTTCTAATTTAAAGATTGCAATCACAACAATTCGTGTGATAAGTCACATCGTATAACGAGGATATCGGAGAATTTATCGATTTACGGATCGATGTTTTTTGGGACAAAGTGGAACATTTCTGGAAGATTAGATATTCGATAAAAGTCCGATAAAGATAAAGAGTTGTAAGGAAACTGAAGGCGACATAATAAAATGGTTTGGGAAAAATTAATACAAATACATTAATAATTGATATTAATTTTAATAAATAAATATTTTAGGGATTTAAGAAATAGTTATAATTATAATAAGTTTATTAATAATACATAAATAAACCGTGGATGAATTTATTTAGTATTAATTTACGAATTTATTTAATTGCAAGAATGTAATGTGATTTTGTTTAAGATTTCATATTAGTATTTAAAAGAGGTGAGTTATTATGCATGGTAAAATTATGAAATGTATACGAAATGTCATCATCATCATCATCATTCTTGGTACTACAACCCTTGGTGGGTCTTGGCCTCCTCAATAATTTTCCTCCACTCATCTCGGTCTAGTGCCAGCTCTTTTCAGTATCGAAGCTCTAAGGCAGACATATCTTTGAAGACGTTGTCACTCCATCTTAATTTTGGCCTTCCTAAGCTCCTTCGCCCTATTGGCCTTGAGTTCAGCAGGGACTTTGGCGCTTGATGCTCGGACATTCTCTCCAGATGACCCAGCCACCGAAGTCTTCCCAGTTTTATAAATTTTGTGACGTTTGGCTCCTTAAATAGAGTAAAAAGCTCATTGTTGTAACGTCTGCGCCAAAGTTCATTTTCTAGAACCGGTCCGAAGATACGCCTCAAAATTTTCCTTTCAAAAACGTCCAGTGCTCGCTCATTCCTCTTAGTTAGTACCCACGTCTCAGCTGCGTATGTGAGCACTGGCCCAATAAGCATTTTGTAAAGTAATATACGAAATGTATTACCAGATAATGTTTATAACTTTAGCTTCTTAAGATTTTATTAATAAAAATAACCGACTAGTTATTTTCATATATCATTATATTCATCTGACTCCGAAGGCAAAATAACACGAATTATTTTACAAACATCAGACAATCTTCCAACACAATTAAATTTAAAAAATATATTAAAAAATTACAAAATAATAAAAAAAAATTCATGTATATTTTAAATTGTGACAATAAATTGTAGGCTTAATTTTTTTTTATCAATTTTGTTTATTTCAACGCCACGCATTTTAAAAGTGTCTTTATTTAAATCAATATATTATATTTTATTTTCTAAGATACCACTAGTCCTATGGATATCTCATTATTTAGGGTATTCAAAATAAATCAAACAAAGTTTCTTCGAATTCACTGAATTTATTAAACGTAACGACCATTTCGCTTTCGCCTAACGCATCCAGATATAAATCCTTAAACTTTACCACCACCGCAGGGGTAACATAGGAGCCCAAACGGAATAAAAAAAGTTAAGCCAGCGGAGCAGTAGAGAAATTTCACATATTACAAATACCTAAAATATTAATAACCCGTCAAAAATGACGGTAATTTTACATGTCGGTTCCTAATGAATAAGTTTTTATTTATTTATAAAAAAAAGTTTTATAAATGAGTTACGGACGTAACAGGATTTTAAGAAAGTTACAGATAGACAGACAGACAGACAATGAAATTATTATTATTGGGATTTTTTGAGGATCATTTTCATTTATAATTTTTATTATAAAAATATTTCAAAACACGACTACTTTATACACGACATGATGCATCAATTCGCCATTGTTTTAAATAATGCGTTGTTTTTGTTTGGTGTTGTACCGTAGTATTTGTACATCTGGGTACAATACAATACTTGGAATCCTTCCTCCCAGACCATAAATTATGCACCATATACACAATACACAACAAAACCGATATTGTTTTGTTAAAAACAAATAAAATTAATCTCTTGTACGTCATGCACCGCGAAACCTACATAAATGTCAAATTAGCCATGTGAATTGTGACCCAAATAGACGTGACTAATGAGATGAAATACTTTGGCGGGTATTAAAAATGTTTAATTTCAAAACCATTCTTGTACTCTTCATTTTTTTTTTCGTAGACGTATTTTCTAGACCAATGTAAACATTATTCTAAAAAAAGGGAAATTTCTCTATTACCAGACCATATGAGTACCATGATGTAAAATGATGTGGATTTGAGTTATAAAAATCATATTATATTTACGAAAACGGACTCTATACTTTTTTATGTTTAAGAATCACTAAGAAATTTGTGATATATTATAAATCAGGAAAATCTGACTACAATTACAGGGCTGCAATGGCGATAAACTTACGATGAATTTTTGACTTAATATTTACTTTATTTATTTATTTAAGATTTATTATGTTCAATCGGTTAATTTTATAGACATAAAAGTATAGCAAGGAGCTGGGAAGAGCTAGAATAATTATCAACGGTGACGAGAACTGCATGCCACAACCTAATGTAATCAGACTTCTAATATATAAGAAAATGTCACCCACAGACCACTAAAAAATAAAGACACGAACTAGTAAATATCTTGTTACATAACCTGGTATCACGGCTGGTTCCAAAACTTTTGACTTATTTAAAAAAATACAACGATCTTGGAAATTTTGAAACAATTACGAAAAGGTCAAACTAAATACTGAAAGAATATTTTCTTAAGGGGGGGGTAAGGTTAATTCGTACAAAAAAGGCATGTTTTTGTGAATTTTTTGTGACGACACAGTTAAAATCTCTTTATTAAACTAATAGTACATTAAAGTATGATATTTGAAAAATATTGTGTAAAATTTTCAAGACGAAATATTAAGAAATACGGCAATGACAGCAATTATTCGGACGTGTCTCAGAAAAAAGTAGAATTGCGGTGTCCATCATAACTTGGTGCTAAATCATCTGAAATAAAAAAATCAAAGTTTATTCGTTAGATAATAGATTTTTCCAGGTAACGCTGGGAGTGTTTTTTGAAATTTCAATTTTTCAATTTTTTGGAACACTTTGAAGGGAAAAACGCGATTTTTTGAGAAAAATAACGAATTAATTTGTTATTAAAAATAAAAATTAATAACAAATTTGAAAAAAACTCGATAGCGTTACCTCGTAAATTATGTACAGAAATAGTATTCAAAGTTTCAAAAGGATCGGTGTAGTAGTTTTGAAGTTATGATGGACACCGACTTTGAAAACGTGAGATGTGGGGAAAACGATTTAAAGTTTTGCACACTGTAAAATTCAAAATAAAACTCAACACTTATTTTATACTTACATATAATCGTCGATGCCTTGTTCACACGGCAAAGAGCTTTCATCATCAGCATCTGTTTGTCCTTGTCTACGCAAAACTCTTCCAATGCAAATAGCACGTCCGGTAGTCCTCAGGTGAGCGCGTCTCTTAGCTGCCCGAGCAGGTATAGAAAATCAGTCAAATGTATCGCTCAAATGTTCATAATTTCGTCAATTTTGCTCCGATTGACTTTAAATTTTGACACAATATTCTTGCGATGTTATACATTCATTTAAAAAATTAAAAATAAAATGCCAAAAAAAAAAAGTTAAAAACCTTACCCCCCCCCTTAAGAAATTAGTCATACTTTATTACAAAAAAGTTAGAAATTCAGTTTTATATCAAAATTTAAAAAAAATTAAAGAATAACTACAGTAAATACCTATAGAAGAATATCTATAGTAAAAAAATATGTTTTTTTACATATAAATTATACAGATTTACAGTTTGATAAATTAGAAATTTTGGAAATAAAAAAAGCGCTAATAGTAAATTGAATATTATAAAAAACTAGGTCCTTTTAACAAATAGTAATCTTTTAAATTTGTTTTTATGTCCGTACTTAGTTATTATTCATTCCTAATATAATTTTTAATGTTTTAATCGCCTTTACTTTGATTTTTAATTTGTTAGTATACATTGTATCTTGACGAATTATTGTAAAATAAGGCATTAGCCCTGAAACATGTTAATATTTTCAAAATATATATATATATAAATAGTGATAACAAAGTATGTACATTTTTGTTAATTATATAAAACTAGCTGTTTGTACCCGGCGTTGCACGGGTTAAGGATTAAGTTGAAAATAAATTTGTGGGGGGAAACAAAGGTTTGATCGAAATGGTATAGATGTGCATCGAAAATATATCAGAGGGAGGAGAAAAGGTAAAAGCGGAGGGAGGAAATATAGCATATGTTACTCGCCGAGTCCTAAAGAATAAGTTTCCAAATTTTGAGTCCGATCGATCGAACGGTATAGATTTGCATCGAAAATATATCAGGGGGAGGGAAAGGGTTATGAATATAGTGGGGGAAATTCCTCCCATGTTACTCGCCGAGTCCTAAAGAATAAGTTTCCAAATTTTGAGTCCGATCGGTCAATTTACAGTCTACAGATTTAACTTAATCCTTAACCCGTGCAACGCCGGGTACGAACAGCTAGTATAAAATAAAACTCTACGAATTAAAAACACTTTATCATAGTTAAAAGTCGACCAGTAAATTGCGGTTCTCCTCATTCTGAATCTTTTATTAAGTTGAAATCTATTGCGTAGCCCGAATCTACGACGTAACGAACTCCCTTCGGATTCTATTTTCCCACAGGCAGAGAGAAATTCTTGCACATCCAGAATACAATATGTAACTCTGGTACCTACATTTTAAAACTCAAAAAATACTTTTTACCAAAGACAAATAAGTTTTTCAAAATTTGAATATTTAAAGTGTTAACTCTTAAAAGACTGTGCTAAAAAAAACTTTGGGGACGGTGGAGTAACACAGCGTTACCTGATTAAAAATCGGCATAGTTTTTAATATGTGATAAAATATACATATATACAATACAGATAAGACATTTAAAAGGTCCCTTTATATAATTATGTAAGGTAAATATACATATTTGCATTATTTTAGTAAATTATTATAAAATCATGGCAAATCGAATTTGCGTGAGCTTCCGCCGACGTTTCAATAGCAACTGAATACAAGGACGCGGTCGCCTGCTCGCTTCAGTCGCATGCACTCCGTCTTTGTCTAGCACGTGTTACCCGGCTCTATCGTACTCTTTCTATATTGTTTTTGGTTTCGCCGAAACCCAAGCAAACGCCCTCTCTGTCCTACATGAAATGTACGGTATTGTCGTGCTCTTCCTTGCTCGATTTAACTGCGATGCACAATATACTGCTCTCTCTTACACACTGGCCGAAAATACGAGAGTAATTAATAAATATTTTTTAATTAAAAAATCCGTACATTCCTAACAGTTTAATTTAATAATTTTGGTGTGAAAATGTCTATTCGATGATTACAAAAAATGTGACGTTTTAGTTTTCGTAAATAAGGTAGATATTTCATATTTTGTATGACAGGTAGACCTACGTTACATCACCGACACACAGGAGTTAAATATTACTACGACGTGAAATTAATCATTCTTTTAATTGCTTATATAAAAACAAATTATTGCTGCTGTGCATGCTTGGAAGGTAGATAAATACGTATATTTGGGACTAACGGTAGACAAAAACTTCAATTGAACAAATCACCTAGAATACACGCGCAAAAAACTAAGAACAGAACTATGTAAATTCTTTCATCTAAAATACCATTTTCTAAATTCTTTAATCTTTAATCTATAAACAATACCGTACCTTAACGATTATAAATAGGCTCAATTATTAACTAAAACAGTTACGGACTAACGTTTTAAACTTTGACGACGAAAATAACTATATTTAAGAATATTTAAAATGTTCGCAAATAAAAATCAAAAAGCAGAATGTAAGCATCAACCTAAAAATCCATTTGAAATGTGTAATATCTTACCGATACAAAAATAACTTCATTACAAACGGACACTAGAAGAATTCGGAAAAGACAGATTTAAAACACTAAAATATATGACGTGGCAAATAATGGATGAAAATCTATAGACAAGCAAAAAAAATATTTTTTACTAGAAAATAAAGTCGTATTTACCAGAATGATGATTGAAAAAGTTCTAGAAGATTCCAGAAGGTTCTATAAGATTTCGGAACGCTCTATAATGTTTTTTAAGATTTTTTATACCTGTTGATATTTTGGCAATTCTAAGACAATCACAGATGCCGAAGCCAACAAAAAAGAGACGTCAACGCAAAAATGCTCACCGAATTATGGTCCCAGGCAAAGCCAGGCCAATCAGCTAGTAAACAATAAAAATAAAAATACAAAAAAATTAATACATCGAATTGTCGAATTCTTTTCATCTTACTTCGGGCCAGGGATATGTGGCTTCTTCGTCCAGATGCTGTGGACATTTTAGGTATTTTTAACAGGTTCCTGTTTCTTGATCTTCTTTCTTTCTGTTTATGGTCCATTTTATACTTATTTTTATTGCGGTGTACATGTAATTAAATGCTCGGAAAGGGTGAACTAATGCCATGTATGATGGCGAATAAAGCTCTAAACAACTTGGCACCATGCAACACACAACAGCTGTGTCAGAACGAATTGCCAACTGAGGTCTGCAGGACCACAAGGCGCCAACACTTTATCCAACAGAA
Organism: Agrypnia vestita; assembly: GCA_016648135.1. Taxonomy (NCBI): domain Eukaryota; kingdom Metazoa; phylum Arthropoda; class Insecta; order Trichoptera; family Phryganeidae; genus Agrypnia; species Agrypnia vestita. Next base: position 8,087 of record JADDOH010002612.1, on the reverse strand, counting down.
CTCAGCAGAGCTTACAAAGTTGCCAACTATGAAGGCGCCTTTAGTGTGACAGGCCCAATCACATAGGGTAGGCTACCCGCCGATGTATACGGAGCTCAGAGCCTTAGCACACAGCAAATGAAAGTCCACGCTGTTCTCAAATAGCTACAAACGAACTTTGTCATGATCTGAATGATAAATGAACATTTGGGGTAGGAATCTGAATGAATGAAATTTGTCCCTTGGGACGATGTAATTATTAAACTAGGCTATAAAATCAATAAATTTACTATTATTATTACATGATTGAATAAGATTTTTGCGTATATGTTCATAACGCTCATGCATTTGAAGACTTAAATAAATAAATTAAATGAGTTTTGCGTATCTATCTAACCAATGTCATTATAGTAATTTAACCCGATACCAGAAGGTAACGTAAATTTTTTATAAGTGTGCATTTTTAATTAAATTGATAATGTTGTGTATAATACACAGAGCGCATCAGCGTATGAGTGACTATCTTTGCCATAGATGGTTAGCGACTAGCAACTGACTTTCGAGGTGGGCACACGTTAACTTGTTAATTGAAGAGAGATAGAGTTAGACCACAATGTTAAAAAATGTTAACTTTGCCATCCATCTATACATTTAAAAATATTTTTTTAATGTCATTACTGACGACTTTTCTCAGATCAGGCCCGTGCAATCAATACTTTGAAGCATTAGTTGTACAACAATTTTGGAAACAATAGTGAAATTAAATATTTCATATATTATTTCGTTTAATCTCGTAGAAATAAGACTACTTTTAATGTTTTGACTGCACGCCGCTGCAGGGTATTATCCTCGGCCCGTCTCTTCTCCGTATGCCGCATAAAGCAGCTGAATGCGTCTGTCACGCGGTAGCCTACCACCGGATATAAAATGGTAGTCTAAGTATACCACATCAATTTCAACAATCACTGCAAGCAGTGGCTCATATCCTTTAAAAAAAATTTTTTTCAAGAAATCTCAACATTAAACTATTATAAAATTAAAGAAAGCAATGTACCAATAATAAAAATAACAAAAAAAACTAATGAATAACTAAACCTAAGGAAAATAAAAAAAATATTTTCTCGGAAATCGATAACGTCAATAGTAATATCGCACGTACCCTACGATATTGATAAATTTTAATATAGAGTCAATCCTTTCTACACTGGACTTGAATAGATTTAATGCGAATCTGTAATTTTTTTTTCTATGTACATAATATTATAACCGACATGCATTACTGCCTCCAACGTTCTGCAGAACATTCAGATGCTTACACTGCTACATACGTCGCAGACGAGACAAAGGGAGCCCGGATGTTAGATTCGGGCCCCTTCACATAGTATAAACCTTCTGATGCGCATCCCCTTCTTTAACATTTCACAATCTTTCCCTTTCTGAAGTGATACAAATATTCATACACAACTCACCACACATGCATTTTTTACTTCAGGTGGGCTGTAAGTTTTTTAACTTTATAAATCACTTCTGTGCAGGAACCACGCAAAACACACACGATAGCGCGCGGGAGTTTCGTTCTTGGAAATTTAGTGACAATGGATTGCTTTTCGGATTGCTATGAACGTTCTGCGTGTGAACAACAATTCTTATATGATTATTCGGCGCTTGTTTCGTGCTCACTACTGATTACACAGTGTGAAGTAATGTCCGAGTATTAATTAAAGTTCAATGCTAAACAAAAAGAAAACCGAGCGGCCACAGAGTAGGAGAAGCGAATGAATAAGTCTACAAAAAGATCTGCTACTTGCAAATTTTCTGTTACTATAGCGATACCAAGATCAACTTAAAACAACACCTTTATAAGATCGAATTGGTGTAAGATTGAAAGTACAATGGTTGGATTTCACGATAAAGATTTGTTGAGACATTCGTTGTTCGAGCGGTTCATTAATTTTAACAACTTTTTTTCTTCGATGAAGCCCATTTTTAAAGCATGGATCGGGCATATTATAAGCAGAGTTGCGGGTTCTAGACCAGGTAAATTACATCTCCATCCTCCAAAAGTGACAGTTTGGTTGGACATTATCAAAAACCATTATCGGTCCATATTTCTCAAGTTCCTTCCGACCTACCTAATTACCAGATTTGAGGAAAGCTATCGACGGAATAGTAAATATGGTGAGATAGATCAGACAATATTATTGAGACATAATTCTCTTAATTCCATCAAATTTTTTTTCACAGAAATAAAAATTAATTATAATATAATATATGTAGCCTTTTTAATATTTATTTTTCAAAAATGCTAAAACTTATTGTTGGCCCTTTGTTAAGTAATCGATAAACATAATTCTCCCATAAAACTATTTTCTTAATATTAATATAAAAAGAATAACTCTTTGTCAAACTAAATACTGATTCTGAAGACCAATATTTCACAAGTTTTATGTATGAAAGAATTTTTGAAAACAGCCAAAAAGCTTCTTTAAAAATGCCTTCGAAATCACGTTCATACAAATACTCACTCTACCGGAGCGCTGTTTTCTTTAACGCCATGCCAAAAATGAAAAAATATCTCACGTATTCTAACTGAATTGGATTTTCTCTTTCAATCGAAAATCCATCTGACCTTTCAAAATTTCGAAAACATTTACAACGCTATACGACTCTGATTATTTTTATATTTTGACATTGACAACGGTTCATAAATCCTAAAACAGAATGATGTCAAGTAGGTACACAAATTGTTTTTATTACCATATTAAGTTTGTGAATTCGTTTTAGCGTTAGCAGGCAAGGAAAAACCTTAGAAATACGTTATCCTGAAGTGAATTTTCTTTATCTACGACAGAGTAATTTCAGTCGGCCTTCAAGAGCATCGTTGCATGGAAACGAAAACAAACTAAGGCACCAGGAGAACATACATCAGGTATATTTAACTGTAAATGGTTATGGATATTTTAAACGAACCGTATGTTTTTCCGAGATACTGTTCTCGTCGTTTCGTTGAAGTCGTATTCAACGTCATCAGGAGAACGACCTGTACCCGCGGAGTTATAATAGTATTATTTTTCACCCCTCTGGCATGTTCGTGGATACGAACCATAATAGTGCTTGTCCACAACTCATTGGTGAACAAGCACTATTATGGTACGTATCCATGTCAGAAATTTGTATGAGATTCTGTACTTCAATAATTTTTGAGATGCGATATTTGCATCTGGAGGACGACATTTATTTATGAATCCCTTGTACTTTACTTTTCCACACAATTAACTATCATATGTAAATTTACGACTAATTTCCAAAGGTCTCATGTAAAAAACAATTAACAATCATATGTAAATTTACGACTAATTTCCAAAGGTCTCATGTAAAAAACAATTAACTATCATATGTAAATTTACGACTAATTTCCAAAGGTCTCATGTAAAAAACAATTAACTATCATATGTAAATTTACGACTAATTTCCAAAGGTCTCATGTAAAAAACAATTAACTATCATATGTAAATTTACGACTAATTTCCAAAGGTCTCATTTAAAAATAGCAAAAGATATAAACGTTAAGTAATCTCACGCGCTTATTTAAAATTTTAAACATAATTTTACACAGAACGTATTTATATGTGCCGTCTAATTTTGAGTATTGGGGTAAAAATTACTAAAATATTAATCTTGTTATTTTCGAAATACGGCCAACTATACAAAAATTATGATGTTTTATAGAAAGCTATTGTAAGGTAATATTTTTATATTTTAGTTTTATATTGTTAATAAAACATATAATTTTGTTCGGGGCGTGGACATTTTTCTGATTTTATCTTTATTTATACTTTATTTATTTTATCTATCTCACGTATTTTTAATGTGTAACATCTTTCGTGAAAATGGACGGAAATGCGTAACAGGAAATAAGACGCCAAGAAGCGCGCGCTAATTTCATTTAACCAATGAGCGTGCGCGATGGAATCAAATCATCGTTTATAAACAAATCAATGTCCAGCAAGTGCCATCACAGCGAAGACGCGCACTTCCAACAGCCAGCGCTTCTGATATCGTATATACGCTACGCGGCTGGTGTCAAGCGTGTGGATATTCTAACTTAGATATATTTTGGCTTATATCTTATCAAATACTTAATTTATTGATAATAATAATAAAAATAATACGAAAATATCCAACAAATACTTTTTTTTTTACTTTAATGTAAACAATAATCACCCTTAATGATTCACATTCTCAAATATTATGTAATTTATGTGATTATTTTAAATATTCATTCAAAGTATTCAAACAATTTGTATGACTACACACTACTGCCATCTATGAAAATAAATAAAAACATATAATTGACCAAACACATTTCTAAACAAAATGCGTACGTAGATATACGGTACCTACGTGCGGCAAAATTCAATAATAAATCAATTTACATACATTTTCTTTACTTGTATTTACTAATTAATAAATATATAGGTATTTGCTTTTTTAAATATTGATGTTAAGTTCTGTTGCTGCTCAATTGATATTTTTAATTGTGAGATGTCAAATGTTACACATCATATGAGACTTCTGTAAGTTCGCTCGTTTTTTAATATTAATTTCTTTTGCAAGATAAATTCTTCACACATAAACATAAATCACTCTGTCTCAAATTACCACATTTCCAAAATTATGTGAGATTCAGCAAACCCTAGCGTTGTTGAAAAGATTTTATATGAGGCTATACGATGTGTCTGCTGATGATCAGGTTACGCCACTAATGCAGGAGGCATCAAGCCAAGCTGTCTCTTAAACAAAACCATATCTCAGATGAAATCGTTTTTAAAGTGTCGTTAATGGAATTTCGTCTAGACGTTACTCGTGAAGAATTATAGGGAAAGAAGACCTCTTTCGTCTCATTTGCCGCTTTTCTAACGTTTTTACAAGGATTGAGTGCTCACGATCTTTGCTTCTTTATTTGATGGGTAATCATTTAAGTTGTGGATAACATCATAGTCAATTGTAATAAATTTTAACGTCGTTATTATGAAAGAGTTAAGGCTGTTATTACGGTCGTTAGACATATTTAACGTAATTTCGGATATTTTATACGCACCGTATGTATTACCGAGAAGCGAATCTCGACGTTTCGTTGGATATTTATCCAACGTCATCAGGAGTCCGACCTCCACCTACGCGGGTAAAGGTCGTCCTCCTGATGACGTTGGATAAGTATCCAACGAAACGTCGAGTTTCGCTTCTCGGTAATACATACGGTGCGTATAAAATATCCGATATTACAGTTAAATATGTCTTTATTATGCTTTAAATTATTATAAAAACCAATATAATAATGGCGAATATTATTTAAAAAAATTTAATTACAAGCTTTATATTAAAAATCAACCGGTTTCGGAAAAATTGTCTTCATTGAGATAATGAAAACTAGACCAAAACATATAAATTTTTTGAATATTCTATATCTGAATTAAAAAATACTACCTATGATAAAAAAATTGAGAAAGTATCTTAAATGATTCAAAATAATTGGAAATACTATGTATTTTTTAGAATAAAACTGGGGTTGAATATGATTAGCATGATGCACAATATTTTGGTTATAATATTGGTGGAATATGTATTTACTTTGTAGATTTCCACGAATATCTTATAAATGAATTGTATAAAACTTTTATGACTAAATTATTCATTGAACTTCCCGATACTTAATATTTCTTCCATGTGTGAGAGGTTCTGTCACTTTAATAACTCGATTAATACAACTTATGATATAACTCAAGTATTTATACTTACTTTTTTTGTTAGAATGTAGAAAAATAATCTCAAATTTTGATCAAACATATAATCATTTTTTAATAAATGATTAGAAATTCATTAACATTGAGCAATCAAAAGTTTTTGAAGTATTTTAAGTTTTTTCAAAGCAAAAAATCTAAATAAAATTGTTAATAAACGGTTGAGCAACTTCTCATTTAAAAATGACTAAATATTAATGCATATGTGAAAACATTAAAAAAATATTATTCCGCTGGGTATTGGCGGGATAAACGTAACTTAAGATCAAGTCCTTTTATTACATCATCTTCCGAGTGTTTTCAGTTATAGATTATATCAAAATTGAACTTCAGTATATTCCAAGAATCGAGACGTTTTTTTGATATCCAGGAACGGCAGATGTACGCAAATGTAAAGAAATCCACTTCTGGTTAATCAAAGCATCTGTCAAATAGCTGTGATTAACAATGAAAAGAAATGTAAAGGATGTGTGTTTATTTAACGGATACTGTCATGACGGTTTTATGAATTAAATATTTATCCATTAAATGTTTTTATTTCAACTTTATGGCAAATCTGAAAGAATATTTTTCTCCATTTTTCATATTGGCTGTATGCATGATTTTTCAACCAGCTTCCAAATTCCTCTGTCGTAAACACAGGTGTCGTTTACATTTATCGTTTTCCATGAAAAATGCACGTTCGTTCTACACATCGCGTGGTCCATGCATCATGCAAGGTGTAACAATCTCGTGCAGTGAATGTTTCGCGTTCAGGTCTGAAATTTCAGCTGTTTGATATTTTTGTCATTAGGATGTAGGCCCATGGGACACTCGCTTTTGGTAGCTTTGATCTGCCTTTGATACCATTTTACTGGTTAAGATATACATCAATTTTTTCAATTTAATCTTGAAAACGTATCGCCAAATCGAGGCGATCTTTATTTTTTTTATTCCGGAGTGGTTTTAATTTATGGCCAATGAATATTTATGTGGATTGTGATGAAAATATCCAGATTTCCATATTTACAAAAATTGTTAACATATTTTATAACTATACTGGCCGAACATTATCAAAACTTTAGGGATATAATTAATAAAACCAAATATAATAAAATAATAATATAAAAATGTGAAGACCGTATAATTTGGTGGGTAAACCTTGCATATTACCTGAGCCGTGGCGTATTGCACGCTGATTGCGTGTGTCACTCTAATTATCTTAAATTTTAATTCCAGCAAAGCTCCAGCAAATTATGGACGTAACGGACAGACAGACTCCGAAATTATTATAACGGGCAGCATACGCCCGGAAAGCGAGGTGGTCTGGGTTCGAATCCCGGTAGCAGCCAAAATATTTATTTTATTTTCTGTAAGTATATCTTTCTAATCGGTAATAAAAATTTGGTTTCTAATTTTTGTTCTGAAAAATTGCAACTTCACAATAAGAATGTGTTCTTGAATATAATATGGATTTTGGGATTTCATTCTAAGGTTTCATTCTTCACATCTGTTTCAGACTTTCTTGGCGAAGCACAGCAATCTCCTGATTTGTCAGACTACCGACTCTCCCTATATGGCTCCACGTGGCTTTCGATTATTCCCCAAGTTAAAAATGCCACTAAAAGGGACCCTATTTGTGCCAAGACAATACATTTTGCAAAATGCGGCGGCCCAGCATAACACCATTTAAAAATATGCTTTCTATGTTCTATGTTTTCAACAATGGAGAGGTCACTGGGAGAAGTTACCAAAGAGACTACTTTGAAGCATATTTTAAGTGTATATGAATAAATATGTTTGCACCAACCACTTTTGAAGGTTTTTGAACATTTAAGAAAAAATAATTTAAGAAAAAAATAAGAAAGTTGTATGGTAATGATGCCTTCCGTCGATTTGTAAAGGAACCAAATTTGTAAAGAAGGCGTTCGTTGTGCACAAAATATACAATACACTCATCGCGACATACCTTCTCATACATGGAATACCAAAGCCATTCCGAATATTAATTAAATGCGGTTCACATTCTTTCATATCAATCTTTAAAAGTGATGACTTCCAACATTTCAATTTCTCTATATAAAAACGATCAGAGCGACAAAACCTTTATGGATTTTTATATTATTTCTTTGTAGATGGAATTAATTTTAAATACAATTTTATTCCTCAACATAGGTTCTATTAAAAGACCGCAGATGTTTCTGTTTAACTATACTTAATGTAAGGTCATTTTACACACGCATGCTGTTTGTATTATGGTCAGCTTTCATAGTCCATTACGCCACGCTTTCACTTTGTTTACTTTGGCGAACAAGCAAACCAGACAAA